>PVIR01023263.1:10000-27197 GCA_004026965.1 Petromus typicus | reverse complement strand
CTATTCAGTTTAATTAATTTAACTAATTAATTAAAACACAGGCATCTCTTTCTTTAGGCTGTCAGCTCTGGTGGACAGCTATGTCTCTTTCACTATGTTATCTCTAATACGTAGCACAATACATAAACCATAGAGGAGCTCTGAAAAGATTTACTAGGTAAATGCATGGCTCAGAGAAACAGCACTACTGAGAAATCACCATGATAATGTTCTGTGTCCTGACAGGGTTTTCCTTTTATAGGCATGTATATTTGTGAAAACTCATGGGATATTATACTTAAAATTCATGCAATTCACTGTACGTAAATTTTAAAACCTTGAACTCTAGTTAATGATAAATGTGATCAAGTGTTTAGGAATAAAATGTACTACTCTCTGAACCTTACCTTGAAACAGACCAAAAAATAAGACGAATGGAGAGGTAGATAAATAAATAACCAGTGTAGTACTGTTAATAACAGAATCTTGATGGTGACTCCATGAATATATACTTTACATTTCTTTTACTTTTTCTATATGTTGGGAAATGTTCATAATAAAGTACAAGAAGTAAGAGGGAAATCATCAGAAGATGTTCTTGATGATTATATATCTGAAAAATCTAAGGTTCAGTTCTGAAATTATATTGCACATACAGTTAACTCTATGTGGTTTAACCAACTACTTCATGTGCAGTAATTCTTCTAATCCCCTGGGTCCAACTGTTCATTACAGCTTGTAATTAACTCCCAGTGGTGTCTCAGGCTCTGGGCTTCAAAGTTTGCTGCCCGTCCTTCATGGCACCTTGTTCTGACATATCAGGTCCTCTTCTAGCTCTGCCTGCTCTGTAAGGTGCAGCTCCACAGGAGGGGGAGTGGACACACTTGTTCCTCTGCTGACACTACCTCTCTCTTTGCTCTTTCTTCTCTTCTGCAAATCTTTGCACATGATCGTTGCTCTTTATTTTCTCAAGGAATCAAAGAGGAAGAAGAAACTAATACAAAAAAAAAATCAAAGCTCTAAACTGAAATGACAAAGGAGAATGCTGGGATAGTCCATATGAAAAATGTTTACTAGAAGGAGTGAATTATCTCCTTCCCCTAAAAAAATGGGCAAATAAACTGAAGACAACAAATGTTTTCTTTGGAAAGGAATATGGTTCCTTTTATTGTTTTCTCTTCATCGTATTTCATTATTGTTAGGAAATATTATTATAAAAAATAAAAGAGGACTCACTTTCTCTCCCTTTAAAAACACAAAATGCATGCCTTTGGCTATCTTTGGACAACAATATTCAGAAAAAAATTCCGTGGCAGTAGAATACATCCTTCCCATCACTATAAACCTTGAGTAAGCACTCTTTCAGTTTCCAGTCAGTATTTAATCAGCACATCATAACTTTTATGGGGCTGAAATGAAATGCTTCTGAGACACTAAATTTCAAATGTTGCTGTAAACTTTGGTCATCTGAGTTTGATTTACATAAGATGGTCCCATCTATTGCAGTGATGAGGATAATGATGATTATTGCTGTTGATCACCTGGGAAAACACACACATGTACATGCACATGTACACTAGCACTGACATCATCTGCTTTGTGTCTTTAGCATAATGTCTAGGAAGTAGGAAGTAAAGATAATTGATAATTTTACCTATCAAAATCAAACAGAATTTACATAAATGTCAGGGTAGCATCAGTGTATCAGGGTGTTTACATTTGAAAGTTATACATGAGGTTAAATTACAAAGTTAAATAATTCATGTAACTAAAAAGGCTCGATATAGGGAAACAGTAACCTAGTTCATGATGTCATTATTACCTTGGCTTTGTTGTTTTGCAGTTATCTATACTTTGATTTCATTCTCATGTAGAATTTCCTTATGGTGGCAAAATGTTTGGAGGAATTTTAGACTTCCTGTTTTCAGAATAGGAGACAGAGCCCTTAATCAGGTAATTCAACAAAAGTTCTGAGGTTTATTTTGATTAGGTTCCCTATGTTTGTACAGTTAAAAGATAAAGAACCACTATTTCTAGAGAAGTAGATTGTGCTGAGCTGTTTAGCCTAAGTCATGTGCTCCATGCCTCAACTCAGAGAGTAGCGTCTGCTTCCTTGGAGTTAAATGGCTCTCCATATGGACCTCACATGAACATAGTGATATGTAGTGAAGATATCCATCTCTTTGTGTATAACCTGAGAAAAGAGGAGTGTTGCTGGCTGCTAAGTGTTATGGGATCTCTGTCCAGTGTGCATGAACAAAGCTGGAGGGACCCTCATTTATCCCAGCCTTCTCCTCGCTATTTACACTAATCTTGGCTACATAATCCTGTAGTGTCATGACTGGTGTACATCAGAGTTTAGACCCTTAGCTGCCTACTCACAGCCAGAATGAACCCAGAGGTAGAGGAATGTGAAGATGTGTGGCCTAGAGTCAACCTTGTCACTAGTATGTCTGTGTCTTTTGGAGTAGGACAACACAAATTTGTTTCTCAAGGAACCTGTTGCTGGGATCCTGGGAAGTAGCCATCGTGAGATGAGTAAGAAACCCTCTTCACATACTATCCATTCTGAGAGTGAGTGAGAAGGAAGATTCCCAGGAGACACTTGAGGGACTCAGATGAGGAGCCTTGAGACATGCTTTGGACCCTCACACTGAAGGAACAGAACTTACAGGACAGGATTAGTGATTATAGAGTGGTTAGTTACCTTCCTCATGGGAAGGTCATCCAAGCAGACATGTCAAAGCCACGAGGCACAGGCACACCTCTCCGAAGGTTCTTTCTCCATTATCAGTCTTGAACAAATAAGGTTGGATTTTTTAATGGAACCTGAATAATCTCTCAAATAGCTTTCTCTCCACACAGATGCAGCTGATGATAGAGGTGAGTCTGTTTAGAAGATAGATTGCAACATACATTCTTGCATTTAAGTGACAGCAACCCACACAAATGTTAGACTGTACAAGGAACATCCTAGGCTATCCTGGAAGGACTGTCAACTTCACTCTCTTGGGAGAGTCCTCAAGAGGAGATACAAGAAGATGATCTAACACTGAAAGCAAAGAGTGAGTTTTCCTCTTTTCACAGAAATGCCTATATTTTATCAATATGACTTTCCTATAGAGGCATGATATTATGAAGAATTAACCACAGTCTGACATAACCACAAATGTTCCCTTTTGTGTGTGAGTGGAAGTAATGGAATGAGAGAAACAGAGTGGACTGAGAAAGTAGTAGGAGAGCTATGTAATATTCTACAGTTTCATCAGTATAGCTGAAAGTTCAGTACTTGTGGAAGGTAATAATATGCAACTTTGAGCTGCAAGTCGATCTTTTGCAGGTATTTGTCTCAGATTGAAAGGTTTTTGCAGACAGGAAATCTTTATATTTGTCGGAGTAGGTATTATAGGAAATTAGATCCCATTATTTCCTGATATTTCCTTTAGATTCATAGGCACAATTGAATCTCATTATTATATTTGTTAAATGGCTTTTTGAAAACATTATTATCATAGTTCAGATTAAGAAAGTCCCCCCAATTCCTCATGCACATATAAGCCAAGGTGTTGGGGGGTGCTTGAATCATGGGGGAAATATAGCTGACTTCCTGTTAGAATGTGGGGTGTGGTCAGAAAGGCGGACCATGCAGGGTGTGACCTGGAAGTGCACATCGCTGTGCTTGGCTCCTCCCTTCGAGCTCTGCATCCTGGACACTATGAGGTGATTAGCTTTTCCTCAGCTAGATCTTCCCACCATGGTTTCCTGCTGGAACCCTCTGACCATAACTGGAAGTAAAGCAGTGAAACAAAATAACTTCTCTTTTTAAGCTGTGGGCAACATGTATTGTGTCTCAGGGACAAGAGAATAACTAAGACAGTTATCTTCCTTCTGTTAATTGTGTCTCAGTATTGATTTTTAGACATTTTAAACTTTTAAATAATGATAACTGTTATTTTTTCCTCATAGAAGTATATTGGTACGTTAATGTTATATATTATATTGCTTATTAGTGTTTGGTAGAAGAAAAAGTAGTCATCCTAATCTTTTGTTTATAGATAGAAAAAACAAATTTGAAATAAAAATTATAGTCACACCTCATTTGACAAATACATTAAGATTGAAGCATCTTTATAAAATCTAGTCACCAGAAACACTTTCATGATAATCAGTTTCTTTTCTTTTCTTTTTTTTTTTGAGACAGGGTCTGGCTTTGTAGTTCAAGCTGACCCTGAGCTCAGCCTTGAACTCACAGCAATACTTCTGCCTCTGTCTCTCAAGTGCTGGGATTACAGGCATGAGCCACCATGCCTGGCACTGTGGCATGCGGTACTGATGGCTGGTGGGCATGAGTCTCCACATCCAGCGTTGTTACATGTGGTTATGGGGGATTGAACCTGGGCCCTTGAGCTTGCAAGGCAGGTACGGGAATCACTGAGCTAAATCCCTGGCCCCGGTTTCTTTCTTCGTAAGTGACAGGCATGTTATATACACTATCTCCTTTAGTACAATTTGTATAGGACATTTTATAATCCCTGTTTAAAAATATGGAAATTAGTGCATATGGATGAATGGCTTGGGTTGAAATATGGATTTAGTCTCAAATCTGATGCTACGGTTTAGATCTGGAATGTACCCAAAGGCTCTTGTGTTAAAGCTTGGTCCCTGGCCAGTGGTATTGCTGGGCCCAGTGGGAAGTCTTCATGCCACTTGTTGATGTGCTTTTGCAGGGGGGCTTGACCCAGGCCCTTTCCCTTCTTGTTCACATCCTGTCCATGAGGTGAGCAGTTTTTCTGTTACATGCTCCTCTTATGATGTTCCACCAGAACAGTAGGGCAGAGCAACATGGCCAACTAACCACTGGCCAGAACCTCTAAAACAAGGCCAGCGATGTAGCTTGGTGGTGTTATGCCTGCCTGATGAATGCAAGGTCTTGAGTTTGATTTCTCATGAAAAAAGAAAGAAAAAGAAAAAACAACTCTCTAAAATCTATAAGATGAAAGAAATGTTTTCTTTTTATATGTTGATTATCTGTTGTTTTTTATAGTAACATAAGATGAACACACCCAAACTCCTCTATTGTATTACATTGTCTACCATTATTTTTAATTTTTAATTTTTTTAAAATTTAATTTTATTTTTAGGTTTTTTGAGATAGGGTCTCGCTTTGTGGTTCAGGCTGGCCCTGAGCTCAGCCTCAAACTCACATCACAGCAATCCTCCTGCCTCTGCCTCCCGAGTGCTGGGATTACAGGCGTGAGCCACCACGCCTGGCACTGTGGTATGTGGTACTGTTTGCTGCTGGGTGTGAGTCTCCACGCCCAGTATGGTATGTGGTTACCGGGGATCGAAGCTGGGTCCTTGTGTTTGCAAGACAGGCGCCAGAACCACTGAGCTAACTCCCCGGCCCCCATTGTCTACCATTTAAAGCCATGAAAGTCATATGAGAATGTTCTTGACAACTAGATCAAATGTTCGATACCCTTCATTGAGTCAGGCTAGGTTTTCCTGAAGCATGTTGTGCGGGCAAGGATAATCTCTGTGGCTTAACACAATTTAACACCATCGCTGCTCGTGCTGCAATCAGTTCTGCTTCATGTCGTCCTTATTCTGGGATCCAGCTTGACAGGGCAGCTCCTCCAGAGGACTGGTAATTCTGGCATAAGCGAAGAGACACTGTGGGTCCTACACACAGGATCTGAATTTCCATCTGGAACTGACATAACATTGCATACCAAAGCAAATCATTTGGCCACATCAGGCTCCACAATGCTAGGATACTGCAATTCTACCCTGTATCTGCAAGCAGAACTCTCCAAATCCCTCCCTCTTTCCCCAATTAGCTTCTGAGATGAAAAATATAATCAAGCTTCTTTACTTGTATTGTGGCCTTGGGCAGCACAAACAGCTGTGTGGCTTTGGGCAAATTATCTAATAATTCCACATAATAATATCATAGGGTTGTTGTGAAGATTAAATGAGAAAGCTGTCATTATTTTTCTATGTGCCCTTTTAAAAAACAAAATTGAGGACACACTGTACATATAATTTTACATTCCTCTTTTAAAGTTAACATTATTTCATAAACATTTCCCCAAGTTATTATAAACTCCTTGTGGTATCTTTATTATAGTAGGATAATATTAAAGGGCACATTCTACAATAAGATATACATTCTTATATAAAAGAGCATTTTGCATTTGTAAGATGTTCCCAATTTTCAGTGGCTGCTTATCATTCAAATAGGTGCCACTTCATTAAAGGGAGAAGTGGAAGCCCAGGCTTCAATTGCCCCCCAACTGTTCCCTGGTGAGATGAATCAAACTTCCCACTGAGGATGACAGGTTCCAGCCCACACTCGCTTCTCCAAATAAAGGTTTGGAGAGACTTCTCCCTAAAGAACACAATGTGCTCAATGCTATTTTGTAGGTCAAGGAGAAAGCCCCAAGGTAGAGTTTTAAAAATTGCATTTACCAAAGGAAATGGATAAATTGAAACTGCTGCATAGAAAACACTTGGTCACAGAAGCTTGAGTATTTGTGACCTCGTCAAGAATGGAGGGAAGATTATAACCCTTAAACAAGTTCAGAGGATCATGAATATGAGAAAGGAAATCAGCACAGCTCACCTTCTCAGTCATTGCCTGTGCTGTAGGCCATCAATTTGAAAGCCTAGAAAATATAGGTCCTTAACAAAACATGACTTTTCATCAATGTTATATTTTAAATATTAATTTTCTGACCATAATTGCCATCCTTCATTGCTGATACAAAAGAAAATTAAAGTGCTAGAGCAGATGTACATTACCTTTTCATTCATTCATTTCTTTATACATTTATTTCATTCACTCAACCTCAGATGGGTTTATTGATAGGTCCTGAGCCTAGGGACTCATAGGTGATATATAAACAACTGGCAGTCACTGTGGAGTGATTGAGCTCAATACTGAGCACTGAGAGACAGAAAAGGACATCTTGCCAATGTGGCTCGGTCAAAGAAATCCTCCAGATGTGATATGTGGGTGATGACTTGAGGAATGAACAGAGGTTTTGAACATTCCTTTTGATAGGCCTCTGGATACCTGTCAGCCTAAAGGGACCCTTAGCTTCCTGGTCCACTAAAAGTGAGAAGAACTCACATGTAGGCTTAGGTGTTACCTCTTTTTTTAATGTACTGGGGAATCAAACTCAGGGCCCTGTGCTTCTAAGGCAGGTACTGGAACCACTGAGATAAATCACTGGCCCAGGACTTAAGTGAAGTAAATTAAGCACTGTAGAGTACCTTCAGCCAGCATGGGGTGGGGGCTGGGTTGGGAAACTGTTGGTTATTGCCAGAAGGTTTTATGGGCACTGGACTTAGGTCTGAGGAGGTTTCTGAGAATCTTCCAAAATGTCTTAGCTGTTATCAATTTGAAATCAAAACCAAAACTGTCCCACTCAATCACAGTTAATGTATACTTAATATATATATATAATTATATTCATATTCACAATGCATACAAAACTATATATTTATGCAGAATTTGTTTGATTTCTCAAGGATATGCAGTGGGTTGTATGTGTTAAACAAAAAGCCGAAATTGTGCTGTGGGCCACATCTGCCTTTCTTCCTCCCTCCCCAGAAAACTAACTGCAGAAGCAAGAATACAGCACAGAAGAGCTTTAGAACCCCACGAGGCCAGGGTTTGAGCTCAGCTGTCCACCAGTAACTATGAGACTTTGACAATTTACTGTCCACCGGGCCAGTCTTGTAAAGTTGTGATGAAAACCATATAATAGATGTCGATGTGCTTTGTAAGCTATAAAACCCTATACAAACACAAGCCTCCTTGCTTGGCTCCCAATCCAGTCCTGACTTGGCAGGCAGGCAGGTGGTTCTGCTCAGTGCAGACCTCTGATGGATGTCCCACTTCCCTGTTGGCAGTTTCATCTCCCCTAATGTGGAGGAAGCAACATGGGGGACAGTTATTCTGGACTCAATCCTGAAGAGCCACGGGGAACAGCTTGGTTCTGTGGAATAGATACACACAGCTATTGGGTGAACAGAGCATTTTACATACATCATTTCACTGGGTTCTCTCAACAGCCCAACACAGAAATTGAGGTTAGTTCATAATTATGAGCTCAGCAGCTATCAGGCTTCCTGATTCTACATCTTTGCTTATTTCTGAATGCTTCCTGGGAGCTCATGATAGGAAAAGACATGTCCATACAGAATCATGGGTGGAGGAAAACCATCCATACACCCACAGATCTTAGGAACTGGCAGATAATTTTCACTTCAGTGGGGATATGGGAAGGGAGGGTTGCTGATGAGAAGCCTAAGAAAGTAAAATTTGATCTTTCTTCCTGGAAAGGAAAGGGGGCTCCTCTGGGGAACAAGAGGGGGAAGAGCCCAAAGATTATATCCTGGATTGATTCCTTCTCAGGAGTGGAAAGGAATATACTACCTTTTGGGATCAGATTTTCCCAAGTTCAAATCTTGGTGCTGTCATAATTATGTTTCCTAGGGAAAGTCATTTAACTTTGTGTAGCCTTGGGGTTTTTTTTGGTCCAGAAAATAGAAGTAAAAGTAATTTTTCTGTGAGGAGAAATAAATAAGGTAATAAATGCCATCCTGTTGGTCTAATACCTGGCACATAACAAGTTCATGGCAAGGGAAAACTATTACTCTTCGTATAACTTTCTCAACTGAGTCCAGCAGAGGCCTTGTTACACAGACTGTATCTTTTCCAAACTTGTATAATGAAACACTGGTCCCCAGTGAGATGGTTTTGGAGGGGGTCTTTAGGAGGTATGTCCTACTGTGACTAGTAATGATATTAACACTCTCATAAAAGATATTCTAGAGAATCCTAGCTTATTTTGCCACATGAGGATGCAGTGAGAGGACCACTATCTATGAAAAACAAGTGGATCCTCCCTAAACATGAAATCTCTAGGACCTTGGCCTTGGCGTTCCCAGTCCCCAGAACTAGAAGAAATACATTTCTGTAGTTTAAGGAACTTAGTTGATGGTATTTTTGTTGCATAAGCCTGAACAGACTGAGGGAGGCATCTGTCTGGACCTCTACCTAGATCAATAATGCAGAAGAGTGTCTGTGCTTCTGGGTATGTAGTGCTTGGAATCCTGCATGTTTCTTACCTCCTGGCTCCTGGCTGGCCATCAGTGAATGTTTCCTGAGAAGCACCCTCCATTCTTCTCCACTGCTGCTCTCCTTAGTAGCACATAAAGCACCCAAGTGACTCTTCTCCCTTGGATTGTAACTACCACCACAGTCAAAGTGAGTTAACCTTGTAAGGTTACACGTCTGGGTGTAAATTTTTGCCCTGCTACCTGATAGCTGTGTGGCCTTAGGCAAGCAATCTAGTCTTTCTGTTTCCCAATTTTTCATCTATAAAATGAGGCAATAATTCTTATAAGATATATCTGGGTTGGTTTTTAAATGAGTTAATGCATGTAAGATATTTCACACAGTGCTTGATAGGTAGTAAGTACCTACTAAGTATTAGTTATCACTGTTGTCACAGTTTATTGGCTGATTTTTCTGACCCTGGGCTCTCTCTTTCACAGTTTATCAATCCATGATAACTGGAATAGTCTTCAGATCCTGGATTCTCCAAGTGTCTTTCATGAAGGTACAGAGTGGTGTCCTGCCTGCTGCCTGCAGGCATGATGGCACAGTGTCACCACCAGGCAAAGGATTCTGCTGCCCTCCCACAAGCACCTCTCTCTTGACTCACTGGGGCACTGCTAAGCCTCTTCTCACTCCCCATCAGCTTTTCTCTTGGGACCCCAGATCCACTCAACAGTGGAGTGGTCTCCTGGTTCCATACTTGGTTCCCCTTTTCTCATTTTTCTCTCTTTTGGTGAGTTCAGCTCAGCCCATGGTTTCAATAACTTTTTTCTTTCGTATTTTTATTTATGTTATATAAATTACTTTATTATTGATTTTATTGATACATTTCATTACGATCACATTCAACATTGAGAATTTGTAGCAGTATATGGCATGACTTAATTCTCATTTTTCCACTCTTCTGACCACCCTACAATCCCTACCCCCTGTATATATAAGCTTAGTTTCCTTTTTTACCATCAAATTTTTTCTTTCCCCTTGTTATTTACTGAGCTTATCATTCTTTATGGCTGAGTAATACTCTATTTTATTAAAAAAAGATATTTCTTTATTAAACTTCCTATTGATGGGTATTTGAGCTTTTTCCAAGATTTAGCCATCACAAACTGAGCTGCTGTAAACATGGGTTAAATAGCTTTTCCTTCCTATTGATTTAATGTAAATCTTTTGGGTCTAAGTTTTTGTTGTGTGACTTCCACCAATTGTAAGTCATTCCTTTTAGTTAAGCATGGTTCCTCTTTAGAATCCCCTTTCAAAATGCAAAGCATCATGGGGGTCCTAACTGTTAGGTCATTAAGTGTCTGGAAGGGAAGACTTCAAAAGCTAACACCTCAGAAGTAAACTGTCCTATCTTAGACACTTAGGGTCTTTGGGAAAAAACATAGAGTGAGGTTGAGAGGATAAAACATAAAGAAAGGAGGGGTTGCCACATAATACTTCATTTTGCTTAGGAATAGAATAGAAGAGAATAGAATAGAGAATGCGCAAACAATTCTAGACACATTCAGCTACCTCATCTTTGACAACTAGGCCAAAAGCATACAGTAGGTGAAAGATAGCCTTTTCTTTTCTTTTGAGACAGGGTCTCGTTTTGTGGTTCAGGCTGGCCCTGAGCTCAGCCTCAAACTCACATCACAGCAATCCTCCTGCCTCTGCCTCCCGAGTGCTGGGATTACAGGCGTGAGCCACCACGCCCAGTGCTGTGGTATGTGGTACTGATTGCTGCTGGGGTGAGTCTCCATGCCCAGTATTGTATGGGGTTACTGGGAAATCGAACCCAGGCCCTTGCACTTGCAAGACAGGCGCCAAAACCAGTGAGCTAACTCCCTGGCCTGAAAGATAGCCTTTTCAATAAATAGTTCTGGGAAAGCAGGCTATCCACACACAAAAGACTGAATCTAGACTCACACACTCATCATGTTATAAATTAAAATAAAAATGGATAAAAGATCTAAATGTTAAAACAAAAATGCTTCACTTGATGGAACATTAAATGTGTACAACTCTTGAAGTTATAGGCATAGCAAGGATTTTCTGAACAGAATCTTAACTGAATAGGAAATAATACCAAGAATCAACAAATAGGATCATGTCAATTCAGCAGAGCAAAGGAAACAACCAGTGGCCGAAGAAAAAATCTACAGAATGACAAAAAATTGTCTGGTATTCTTTGGACAAGACATTAATATTTAGACTATACAAAGAACTAAAAAAAATAAATTTCTCTAAATAAAAGATCCAGTCAAAAAATGAATAGACAGTTGTCTGAATAAATACAGATAGCCAACGAACATATGAAAAATGTTCAATATCGCTGGCCACTAAAGAAATACAAATTAAAAAAAAATACTGAGAGTTCATGATGTGAAAGACAAAGACACATTGAGAGTGAGGCAGCACAGAAGTCTCAGGGAGAAGAGCCTCAGGGAGTGAAGTGGTAAATACCGTGGGCTGCAGCAACTGATGAGCAACCCTGGATTGAGAACCAACAGTGTTGCCTACAGAGACATCTTTTTTGAGGAAGGAATGCTAAATGCAGGAATCAGAACATCTGTGAGTTGACCACAGCTCAGGGATCTGAGTGCTTGAGTCCCATGGTGGCAGGTAGGGGCAGCGAGCACAGGGAATTCCAGGCTTGTAGAGCTGTAGGCATAGGCTGAGGGATATCTAGTGTTGCTGGTGGGGGTTTGGGACCGTACTCCCCCAGAAAGAGGCTAGGATCATCCTGAACTTCTGTGGAGTTGAGAATAACAGAGTCTGTACCTTGTCCTGATTCTACGGCAGAATTACTAGAGTTACTGAATATAGAGCTGAGCTCTGACTTGGACACTATCACAAAATTATAGAAACCCGAAGATAACCATAGACTTGATATCACAGAGAGATTTCTTTTACTTTATTGGCTGTTTCTGTTTTTCCATGAATGTGAGCATTGCTTTTAGTTGTTTTTTGTTTTGCATTGGTTTCTTTTTCCTTCTTTCTTTCTCTCCTGTTTTCTTCACCAGTTTTCTGAACCTTTTCTTAACCTTCTCTTAGCCTTGCTTCTAATTTCTCTACTTTTCCCTCTTATCCTTTGAAATTTTCTCCCTTGCGGGTAAAATCATTCTATTGAGTAGATATTGACTGTATATAATTTTCTGGCTGGGTTGAAACATTGTTATATAATTATAAAGGTTGTACTAATGGTTAAAAGTGGCAAATTAACAATTGTCACAGTGTGTCATTTTTTTCAAATGTGCTTGATGCTGTTGTTATTGCTACTACTTTAGCAAGGTAACATAGTTGTTATTAGTAGTTTTCCTTGTATACCTATTCAGAGATGGAGGGCCATAAACCACAATCCAGTACCAAAAAATCTGGGCATTAGGCCAAACAAGCACCAAACTTTAGTTCCTACCAAGTCAAAGAGTCAGAATCTTGGGACACTCATAAGCCAAAAGCAAGTTATACATGAAAGACATCTCTGAAAAGTAATCATCTCCTAAAAAAGTCTCAGGATCAGTAACAAACTAGTTACTCTAAGCAGTTTATAAACAATAATGCAGTAAATAAAATACATTGAAAACGACAGTATTTTTAAAAAGGAAATTGAATAGGATATGAGAATATGAAAAATATTCCCTGTTGTTGGGTAGTAGAACCAATAAAATGAAAATGGCCATATTTTCAAAGCTGTCATACAGATTTAATGCAATCCCAATTAAAATACCAATAATATACTTCACAGATCTAGAAAGAACAATAGTAAAATTCATTTGCAGTCAGAATAGACCTAGAATGGCAAAAGCAATTCTGGGCAATGAAAGCAAGGTAGAGAGCATCAGAATGAAGTTATACTACAAAACTACTGTAATAAGAATGCCATAGTACTGGCAAAATAAAGAAACAAAGAAACAATCCCCCAAAGAAACAAAAGGCTCAAGAATAAGTGGAACGGAACAGAAGATACAGAAACAACTCCAAGTGCACTCAGCTACTTTATTTTTATACAAAGAGACCCAACATCCTCACTGGATAAAAGATGCCTCTTAAATAAATGATGCCAGGAACACTGGCTTTCCACATGTCCAAGGTTAATCCTGAACTCATATCTCTTACCATGAACTAAAATTGAAATGGGTCAACAATGGAAATATTAGAACAGAGATACTGAATCTGCTGGAAGAAAGAATAGGTAAAATTTATGAAGACAAAAATGTAGGCAAAGACTTTATGAACAGAACACTGACTACACAGGAATGATTACAAAGATTAGATAACTGATTATATTAGAAAGCTTTTCTTAGCAAAAGAAACCCCAAACAGCAAGAAGAGACAACAGGAAAGATTTTACAAACTACTCCTCAGACAAAGGCCTGATATCTAGAATATATAAATAACTAAGAAATATCAGACTCTCCAAATTTAAGGCTCAATTTAAGAATGGGCATCCAAAATGAATAGACAGTTCTAAGATGAAGAAGGACAAATAGCAAATAAATAAATGCAAAAATGTGCAACATCCTATCATTCAAGAAATAACAATTAAAACAACACTGAAATTTCATCTCATTCCAGGAAGAATGTCTATCCTCAAGAAATCAATCAATAATAAATACTAGTGAGGCTATGGGGAAAGAGGAATCCTTCTCTATTCTTAGTGGGAGTGTAAATCGGTATGATCAATATGAAAATCTGTATGGAAATTCCTCAAAAGCTTAAACTTGGGTTCCATTTTGTTTTCTCTTATATAAAAGAGCAAAATAAAAGATAGATAATAGGATACAGGGAAATAGATCTTTTTCAAATAGGAGAGGCATCAAGAGATGGAGACAGGGGAAGAGAAGGGAAGCTGGCTGTTCCTTTGACCATTAGTTAATCTACCATAATCCACACCTGGTCAACCTGATAACCAGACACATTTCCTTAAATCCTTCTTCAGTTTGAAGGTGAGCTCCTAATTATGCCTAACTTGTTTTAACTCTCCTGCATACAAACAGAAACACACTAATTTCTTTCCCAGAATAGAAGGCAAGTTGTGAACTCCAGAGGGCTTGATGGCTCAGTCTTTATGGCATTTCCAGTAGTTGCAGCTGCTAGGCCTTCTCTTTGGGGCAGTTTTTCTCAGACAATCCATGGTTCCGGCCTCTCCAAACTTCTGGGGTCTCCAAGAAACCGTCCTCTTTATATTCACAGCTTCATACACTGCCTTCTCAAGGCCACACTGCCTGGCCTTCTAGGACTTCTCAAATCTGGATAGAGAAAGCCTTTCTGACCCCACACCTCCTCCATTCTGTACTCAACTAAAACTAGCACCAAATAGATGATGCCAGTGTCTGCTGACAGCAGGAGCAGTAGCTAGTCTTCCCTTTCCTGGCTGTAATATTGAGCCGCTCTGAACCAAATCCTGAGGAAAACTTTCCCAGGTCACCACCATTCTGGAACATGATGTTCTGGGGCTCTCTCCTCAAATCAAAGTCTTTCACTTTTGCAATTTTGAAGCTGCAAAGGGTAGGGTCCTGCTGCTTCTTGTCATGCCCTCAGGCCATCATTTCTGCTTTCCTCTTCCTTCTCAGCACGTAAGATTTCCTCTTCTCTATCACTGCAAACTGCAACTTTACTGAAGTTTTCCTTCTGGACAAACTAAAAAATGAAATCATTCTGCTGGGTGTTTTGCTTTTGATTTTCAGTACAGTTCTGGCTAACCCCCCCCCCCCCCAGAGCAGCCATACCATGGCTGCAACCTTAGTCTGCTTTGAAATTTCTTCTGTTAGATTAATTAGTCTGTCATCCTTAATCTAAGTCTCAGGTTTTATCTTTGGAGATGGGCAAAATACAGACAAACTTTCTTTCAAGCAATAATGGACATCATCTGGAGTCCAGTAGCCGAAGCAGTCATTTTTCCCAGCAGAAACTTCCTAAGCCTGGTCTTTATTTGGTTTTCTGCTCTTATGAGCTCTAACCAGAATCTCCCATACAGAATTTATACAGCCAGTTTCTCCAAATCTTTCCTAAGTCTTTCCCTTTCTTTCCATAAGCCAGTACCAAAGGCTCTTGAGCCACATGACCAGGTAATATCATAGCAACTACCTTATTTCTCTTGTATCACATTTATTGTGGTCCATTGTCATTGGGGAACACCCAGCTGAACTGAGTCAGAACGCTTCTCTGTGGGGAAGACCCACCTGGGGATTGTTGCCAATTGCATAAAAAGAGAACTGGAGGAGATCCTCGGCTATTGATTTTCTAGGAAAACCTTGCTGCAGTTGTTTTCCTGAAGTGAACTTGGCTGTTCTCAGAAGAGGAATTCAGGGCCTCACTCACTAGGAATGGCTGCTGTTCTCTTCAGCAGAGCTCTGATCTTCACTGTGAGCGTCACGTCCTCGTTCCTGCATAGATCCCTCAGCCTGGTGGCACAGACCTGTCACCCTATTGGTGCAGGTTTTCTGGCCTCCATCATTGGCCTTTAGAGCTAGGTGTAGATCCGCAACATGGATGAGCACGAGACATCGCTGTGGGCTCTAGGCCACTGGCTGGACTCATAGAAGACATTGCCTTAGACTTTAGGCCTTCAACTGGACTTGTGCAGGACAATGCTGTGGAATCCTGGCCCTTGGCTGGATTTGTTGGGTTTCTAGTGCGTGGTTAGATCTCTTGCATTCCTCTACACTTGATTTTTTGGGTGAATATTATAAAGTAGTCCTACAAATTATATGTCCCCTATTAAATCTATTTCCTTGAGAGCCTTGACCGCAAGTATATTTGAAGTACACATAATGATAACATTCATAACAGGGAATTCAGACCTATACAGAATACATCAGGGTTCTTCTTTTTTCTCATGCTTCTCCTCTCTTCTTAACTTCCCTTCCCTCTCCTTATTTATAAAAGATTTGTTTCCATATTTTTTCTTTCCCTTCTCTTTGTTTCCTAATCCCTAACCCCAATTTCTAACTCTTATCGGAGCAAATATACAAGTTACTTTTCAAATCAATAAGCTCCTGCTAGGAGATGTCTATTCCCAGGATGTATAATGATTCCTGAAGTTAAGAAGGAGAATAGTTAAGACATTTGTCTTTGGTTCAGTTTTGTGTCTGTCTCATAAATACTCTAGCAAAAGTTCATTTGAGTTTTTTTTTTTTTCAAACTAAGTATCAGTCTACTGGATTACAATCAAAGTGGTTTGTAAAAAATCTGACTGTCTCTCACAATTCCTACCCTGACCCTGTCATATCCCTTAGTGAGCCCAATGGCTTAGTCATAAATTTCATGCCCTTTATCTTAGTCTGTCAGCTCTCTTATACTGCTAGTCTAGTTTCTCTTAACATTTTTAGACTCCTGACAATCCCAGAAAAATAAAAAAACCCCAGTTTTTCAAATGTGCCAAACTGTTTTATCTCTTGTATTTTCAAGTGATTTTTTTATCATAGAACACTATTATTTTTATTAATCTAGTTAACTCTTATTTGACTTTAAGACCTAATTTGAAATTGGTTTGTGGAGATTGTTTTCTTTTTCTGCCAGCCTCTCTTCTAGGGACTACTGCATTACACTCCAGTCCATGGTGTTTCTTGAGGGTACCTTGTTTGGAAGCAAAAGTATACCTTCCTCATCTCTAATCCAGTGCCCTGAAAGGGCTTGACACATGGTATCCTCAGTAGATATTTAATGAATGAGGGGATAACTCAAAGGGTAAAAGTGCTAGCCATTCTTTGCATACAGCAAGCAAAGAACTGAGGTATCTATCATCATTTGACCAATACAAATGGACCATTTTCATAGACTCAGTGCCCCACTCTGCCCTTCACCTTGGGATGACAGTCAGGTAAGCTGAGTCCCATCCAGTTATAGTGTTCCAAACTCCACCTTCAGGTCTCAGTAAAAGTGAATGTCTGAATTACTTGAGCCAACCATTGTTCAACTTCTTTCCAAAGACTTTAAGATAGAAGGATAGTACCATCTCCTCCAGGAGGTGTTTTCCTATACCTGGGGTAGAGGGGAGGCTCCTTTCACTTTCCAGATGAATTCTGAGTCTAAGTGCACTTCATCTGAGGATATTCTCTTTTCTTGCATAGCTTTTGCAGATACTGCAGGATCTGTTGG
>PVIR01023263.1:0-7500 GCA_004026965.1 Petromus typicus | reverse complement strand
GAAGGAAAAGGAAGAAGAGAAATCATGATGTTGGGTATAAATCTCGGAGGCAATATAACAGCAGATACAGACACACTCATTAACATCAAGTAAGGAACCAACTGGGAGATGAGGTCATTAAGGAAAGACAGAGGAGAGGAAAAAGAAAGAAAAGGCAAAACCCAGAGTTCTTTAATGGAAGAGTGAATAAACAGATGGTTGGGTTTAGAAGAAGCTTCTTTATGATTGAGCACTAACAGGAATATTTTGGTTTGTTCAGAGTTAGGAAAGAAATAGTAAAAAAAAAATACATAGCTTGTAAACACCGTTTACAATGAAGGCAAACTGATAACTCCTCCTTTGAAGGAAGAGGTTGAAAACCAGCCATATTCTGAAGAAAGATGAGAGAGTTTCTGTGTTTGGGAGAAAATGGCTGCTTTCAAGGCTATATTTCACAGAGAACTCAAGTGTTGGCTGTGAATTAAACTTAAACCCAATGTGATCTTGTGTCATTATCAAGAACAGCACACTGGAGTGTCAGGATCTGCGGTCCCCAGGAGGACTGGCTTCAGCTCCTTGGGAATCCATTTGTTTTCAGAAGAGCTGTCAGTCGTTTTCTCTTATTTGCATTTACTTTCAATTTTTCCCCTTGAGAGACAGATAGTTAAAAGTCAACAAACCAGCAATAGCCTTCTGTAAACTGTTTTCAAATCTGTAGACCATTTAAGCAGCATCAGGACACTCTCTCCACAAGTGGTATGGTTTTGCTTTGTGCCGGTAAATCTCATTTCACAGTACACCTGGGTCACTTTGGTACCCAACTTTGCAAGTATCACTTTTGTGAAGCTAAAGATGCCTCTGATGATTTTCCTGCCTGACCCTGTACTCCTTCCATAAGACCTTCTGTTACAGAACCAACTCTAGACATAACTCTTCAACAAACGAAGATTAGAAACTTCTGCCTGTGAAACTAAAAACCAGAACACTTTATGGGTTCTGTTGAGGTTTTAGGCAACTTGGTAATACCTGCAATAGACAGTTCCCATGAAAGAGGTAAAACTGCACAGTAGCATAATTAGAGACTGTGCAAACAGAACACAGGCATGTGCATAACACTGAAATCACAGATGCTTCCTCAAGGTTCCTCCAATGCTTCATGAGTGAAATGGACAATTTTGGACAAACTTTAGAGACAGAAGTGATTTCCTGTAGACAAGTGCTTGGCTGTGCACGAGAATTGCATGGTTCAATTTTAAATCTACCTATGAGAACTGGCCAGTCCTAGGTAAATTAAATCAGATTTTTTGAGGATAACACATGGCAGAAACATTAAAAAAGAAAGCCTTTCAGGTGGTTCTGATTCTAATGTACACCAGCGTCAAAGATGACTGTTGGAAACAATAGCATAAGTAACTAATATCTACAGAGAAAGGAAAGATAAAATGCAAAACCGTGCTCCTGGGGGGCCTCCAATTGTCTCCCCTAGTGGCCAGGCAGTGGTATTCCTGGTGCACCCTTCTCTCCACTTAGCCTCTGGGTGAGATGTAAAGGTGTTAGCACTAAACACTCAGTGTAGATCTGTTAAAAAAGTGATGAGTAGGTATCTTGACGGGTATTCCAGTGGACTTTGGGGTGGGTAGATCCCACTGAGGAAGAAATGGAATGAAACTTGGGTTAGGGATATCCTCATTTTCACATGGTAAAAAGTAGAATATAATTCCATTTTGATAAAATATATTATTAAGTTTCTGGTAAATTTATAGTCAAATTATTCTTTAGACTGAACCTTTTTCATACAATTAAAGCAGATGTACCAGATAAACTCAGTGTCAGCAATAGCTTTCGACAATCACATTTTAGAGTTACAGCAATTTAATTCACTAAACCTTTATTAAGTGCCTTGTGTCCATCAGAGACTATTCTATTAGGAAAGCAGAAACAATTTAACAAGAAGAAGACAGACAAGAAGTCCAAGTTAACGTGTGTATAAGCTTTTAGTTGTGTGGAAGAGCAAGCCATTTTCCAGGGACAAGAGGTTAGTGGGGGGTTGGTTGTTAGGTGATAAGGTGACAAGTGCCTGAGAACCAGAGGCCATTGATTTGTTAATCATTATGTAATCATGCAATACTTTACCCTTTTTTCAAAGTGCAAAGGACTCTGCAAATTTGATTGTCTCATCTTTATCAACTAAAACCCTCACAAATAAGGAAAATTCAAAAATTATATATACACCTAAATATACATATTATATACAGTCATGTGCAACCAAATATGTAAATGGCATAAGCTCCCTCTCACTTTTAAAGAATAACAAAATTGAGGCGCTTTGGTATGTTTATATCAAGTAGCACTGTTTTCTTATTAAAATAGATATCATGTACAGTACAAATTCCCAGTGAATAATATGATAACAACATATATCTAAAATGTACCAATAAACTAAATTTCCTTTAAAAAATTATGTAAAGGTACAAATTGTCAATGATGAATGTGATCATAATGTATTCCTAAAATGTACCAATAAGTTCAATTTATTTAATAAAAAATAAATGTACAGCAATCCATGCATCAGATCATGTCTTTATTTTCTAGACACTTAATTAAGCTTGACAATTCACTATCCAGGATGCAGACAGTCCAAGGTTGGCAACTCCTTTTCCTTTCTCTGACTGATGGTTTTGAGTTAAGTAGCCACGCAGCCCAAGATAAGTTGGATTATTTGTGAATTTCCATTTTTGATGGTGACCTCTCTCATTTCTCTAGACGACTAACTGCTGCCTCTACTTTCTCTCTTTGTACTAAAATAATTTATAAATAATTTGTCTCACATGCCTCATCTTGGTCCGATTTTGGGCCAGCTCTGGCCGGCTGGACTGTTGGGCTCATATTCCTGGCTCCATGGTCTCTGGCCGGCCTGGGCTGCTTTGTTCAGACTTTCCCAGGGCCCTGGAGCAAGGCCTAGGTCGGGGGAGAGACTTCCCTGGTCCTGACAGCACCAGGATGCTACCGGTTCTTACCTGGAAAGGGAACAAAGGAGGGAGGGGCACAGGGGAGAGACTCTAGTCAGAAAGTTTTCTGTCTCTTCTTTTCTTCTTCTTTCGCAGTTAATGCTTTGAAAACCTGCCTTGAGAGGAATCCAAACCTTGAAAGGAAAACGCGCATCATTCTGTAGATTCTGGCCGTGACAGTGCAGGTAGAAGAAGGCGGAGAACTAATATTTGGAACCGGCCAGCGCCTAGACTGCCCAGGTGTCTCTGGAAAGCACCTCTTGTCAGAGGAAAGGAACAGATAAAAAGGGAGAGGGCAGGGAGTGGGGGGTGAGAGAAACAGAAACAGAGAAGGGCCTTTGCTGAGCCCGTGCCTTTGTGCACCGCATTCAAACTGATTTGTACCCTTTGTAGTCTTAATTATTTGTGAGAGCGGGATAACAGGAGTACCAAGCTCACCCATTATTTCTTGCATAAAAAAAGGCACACAGAAGCCGCTGATCATTTTTGAATTAGCAAACATGATACTAAAAAAAAAAAAGCATAAAAAAATTCATTAATACCATCAGGGATTAGGAGGCTGATTAAAGTGTAGCTGTTAGCGTATGCAAATGAGCGATAGGCATTTATCGGGGCCTGTGCAAGCTGTCTTGGAGCTGTAAAGCCCACGTATGTTTTCCAGCTGATTAAAATAATTTTAAGTTCTGGAGATTTTTTTTCTTTTTTGGTAGGGAATTTAAGAAAAGAGACTGTCTCTACTTTCCCTATTGGGGAAATTTCTCTAAAGTATACTCCATCCCTTCCACTTGACTGCACTCTCTCACACAGCCTCTTCTCTGGAGAGGGACAGGGTGTTGAGTCCTCACACAGAGTGCAGCCCTCGCTCTGGTCCTTTCTCTGGGCGTCTCCAGGCTGGATGGAGCTCAGCAGTGGCTCCAGAGGCTGCCATAACTCAGGCTTCTCCCCCAGGAAGAATAGCCCTCGCCTCGGGCTCAGGCCCAGCGAAACACAGTTTGCTGCCTGAGTTCAGAGTATCCAGTGATCCCCCTACAAGGAGGCTGTGCTCACTCATTCTGCAGCCTTGGAACTGTGAGGAAGGAAGGGTGCTGAGACCCAGAGACCAGGATGCATCTGCACTGACGTGGTCACTCCAAGAACTTCAGGGTCCTGGCTGCCCTCACTCCGAAAGAAAGGGCACTGTAGGAAAGAGAAGGATGGAAGAATTTCTTTTCTTGGGTCCAACTCCAAATCCTATTTTCAAGATACTAGTCTGGTGAGTGTTCCTTTTACTTCCAGGAGCATAGGTAACAAGCAATAGCTGCACACTAGCCATAACAACACTCTATACTAGGGATTGAACCTAGGGTTCTGCACTGAGCTATCACCTCAATGCATTTAATTTTTTATTTTGAGATAGGGTCTCACTAAATTGCTATGTTGCTTACGCTGGGTTCAAAGGGAATCTTCCTGCTTTAGCCTTCCAAAGTGCTGGGCTTACAGGCATGTATCGACACATGCAGCTTTTTATGTGTTTAATTTTATCTGATACCTATTATATTATATTCCTAGTATATTATTCCTATTATAAACATAGTACTCATCTCCAGTATGTAACAAAGTAATTCTGAAATCTGACTCTTTCCTCACATCTGTGCCACTGAGCATGCTGGTACAAGTCCTGCTTTTCTCATTGGGATCCTCAAGTAGCACTATTTTGCTCCTTTTGCTCCTCCCTTCTTCCCCATTTATTATTCTTGGAACAGTGGGCAGAGGAATGCATTTCTATTAGAGTCACATAATATCAACCTTAGATCAAAGCCCTCAGCAGCTCCTTTTCTCTCTTGGCACAAAGGCCCAGGTGTTATCAGTGGCCACAGCTAAACAATCTCCTCTGTTCCTCTCTGCCCGGTCTGCTCCCTCTCTGACTCCTCTCCACCGCTCTGGCTTCCTGAGGTTTCTCAGAAGCTCCCGACACTCTTCCATCTTGCTTTATTGTTTTGCTGCCTATCATTCCACAGTTTCTTCTACTACAGCTTAGAAAGTACTTGTTTTCTGTGCTTATAACACTGAGCTAGGCTATAAACTCCTGAGGGTAGGAATCTTTGCTTTTCTCACTGATACCTCTGAAGAAGCTAGACACAAATCACCAACTCAGTAATTGTTAATTTAAATATCTCCAGTCTAATTTGTGAAAATTCTCTTTGGTGGTTTAAGAAGGTGTGGTAAAAGCCCTAGAAAAGTGGGAACTACATCTGTTTGGGTCCTGACTCTCTCCGTAGCGCTTAGCCTGCAGGAGACAGTAAACATTCACTGAGTAACTGATAAATACATGCAACGAACTCTGGGAATCAATGTTTTCTTGCAAAGATATCTAATTTCAGTTTTGATCATAAAATTCGAACTATTTCAGCTATTTATACTTGGATGATTCTTTTTAGTCTTATTATTTATTTACCATATTGAAAAACTTTTTATTTACCAATTTTAATTACCATATTTATGTATCATATTTCAAGTTGCTCTAGTCTGCTCAGTCTTCTCTTCAAAGGGTTTTTCATTTCTTATACTGAGCTAGAATTAGAGCCTTTCCAGCTTCTGAAGAACTGTGTGGTCTCTAATACTCCAGGTTAAATGGAGAGGTGGAATCAGATGAAATCACATCCTGTAATTGCCCCATCACTCCCTCCTCTGCTGAAGCCTCAGTCCCTGGCTCTGAGGACCTACTATTCTGTTTTTGCTACTCTTCAAGCCCATCTACCTGTTTACTCTGGAGGTTGCATGCAGAATCAGAATGACTGCCCTTTGACTGCTTCTGTTTGTCATCCATCAGGAGGGATTCACCTGGAGTCTGTGAAATATCCAATTGAGGAACTGGTTAGTTGATCTTTTAAGCAGTTGGTTGGCTAATGGTACTAGAGAGGATGAAAGAAACAGAATTGTTTTAAAAAGTAAGGAAACAAATTTTATGTATATGGGGGGGTGGTAGGGTGGGTAGGGCTATGGGAAAAAATGAGAATTAAATTGTGTCTTATACTGGTACAAATCCCCATTATGGAGTGCAATCATGATGTGTATATTTAATGTACCAATAAAAATAAAAAAAAAGAGATAGGCTCTGGTTTTAAGGAATTGAAAATGCAGTTGGTGAGTGTAGGGCCATCTATAGGGCATCTCAGCTAATGCAGAGGCATGAGGGGTTTGGGCATGAGAAGGAACCAGTCAAAAGTGTAGGAAGTGGCCTTTGAAGGAAAAAGTAAAGCTTTTGGTGAGGGATAAACATTGCACAGTGACAGGAAAGAAGAGAAGAAGAAGCAGTAACTAAGACAATTTGTAGGGCTTGACAAGTTGTAAGGAAAAATGCAGTTCATCTCCAAGATGGAGATGTGTGCTAAGCTGTGCTCCACATGTAACTGGCAGCTCCCCATCAGGGTCATACCTAAGGTGAGGCATGGGAGATGCCTGCCTCAGGTATAAAGTTTAAGGGAATACCAGAGTACACAGTAATGAAAAACAATTTAATGAAATATTTTAAAGATCAAATTGACAATGTGACATTGTATAAGTGTAGTTTTTAAAAAATCTTTATTGGTACATTACATATACCCATCATGTTGCACTCAACAATGAGAATTTGTACCAGTATATGACACAACTTAATTCTCATTTTTTCCCATACCCACCCTACCACCCCCACCCTCCTTATACATAAATTTTGTTTCTTTTCTTTTTGTTGTAATCTCATTATTTTCCCCCCTTCACCCCATTTTGCTTTGAGTATTTTCTGTTTCACAATATATAACATACATTGTAGAACTCATTTACATCTTTATTTTCTCATACCAGAGAAAAGATGTGATACTCACACATTTACCTATTTATTTCACTTATGAGGATGTCCTCAAAGTATGTCCATTTGGGGGGCCGGGGAGTTAGCTCAGTGGTTCCGGCGCCTGTCTTGCAAGCGCAAGGGCCCGGGTTCGATTCCCCGGTAACCACATACCATACTGGGTGTGGAGACCCACACCCAGCAGCAACCAGTACCACATACCACAGTGCCGGGCGTGGTGGCTCATGCCTGTAATCCCAGCACTTGGGAGGCAGAGGCAGGAGGATGGTGATGTGAGTTTGAGGCTGAGCTCGGGGCCAGCCTGAACCACAAAAGTGAGACCCTGTCTCAAAAAAACCTTAAAAAAAAAAAAAGTCCATTTAAATATAAATGATTCAAACTTATCATTTTTTATGTCAGAGTAATACTCCATTGTGTAGAAGAATCACAACTTTTTTATCCAGTCTCCAGTTGATGGAGATTTTGGTTGTTTCCAAGATTTTGTATAAGTGTAATTTTACATGATGGGTTTTAGTGAGACCATAATAGGCAAGGTCACTCTGGAAGGAGGACCTGGCCATGGACAGCTCATCCTGCCTCTGTTCAGCAGACGGAAAGAGGAAGGCCCGGGAGCTAGGGCTGCATGAGATCTAGAAAGCACCTCTCCTCCTGTCCTGGCTTATCTTTCTCTTTATCCTTATCTTGGTG
>PVIR01023262.1:0-27254 GCA_004026965.1 Petromus typicus | reverse complement strand
GATTTCCTCAGCCATTTCCTGTGCTATACAAGTTTTGTTCATGAAGTCTTTCCCTAAGCCAATGTCTTCAAGAGTTTTACCTAACCTGTTTTGCAGTAGGTTTAGAGTGTCTGTTTTAATATTTAGGTCTCTTATCCACTTTGATTTTAGCTTGGTACACGGTGAAAGAGTTAGATCTAGTTTTAGTCTTTGGCAAGTTCAAGCTCAGTTTTTTCAGCACCATTTGTTAAAGAGGCTATCTTTCCTCCATTGAGGATTTTTGGCTCCTTTGTCGAAGATGAGATGGCTCAGTGTATCTGGAGTAGTTTCTGGATCTTCTAGTCTACTCCATAGATCTTCGGGTCTGTTACTTTGCCAGTACTATGCAGTTTTTATCACAGTGGCTTTATAGTATAGTTTCAGGTTCGGAGTTGTGATACCCCCGACCATGTCCCTGTTGCTTAGAACTGCTTTGGCTATTCTAGGTCTTTAGTGGTTCCAGATGAAACTTTGAATTTTTTTCTCTAGATCTGTGAAATATGCTGTTGGGATTTGAATTGGGATTGCGTAGAATGTGTAGAGTAGTTTTGGGAGTATAGGCATTTTGACAATATTAGTTCTTGCTACCCAGAAGCAAGGTATGCCTTTCCATTTTTTGATATCATCTTGTATCTCCTTTTTCAAAGTGCTATAGTTTTCAGAGTAGAGGTCTTTCACCTCCTTTGTTAGGTTGATTCCGAGGTATTTTATTTTTTGGGGTGCTATTGTGAAAGGGACTGACTTTCCAATTTCTATCTCAGTGGGTCAACTGTTTGTGTATACGAAGGCTATTGATTTTTGAACGTTGACCTTGTAACCAGCTACGTGGCTAAAATTGGCGATTAGGTCCAGCAGTTTTTTAATTGAATTTTTAGGATCCTCTAGATAGAGTATCATGTCATCAGCAAATAATGACAACTTAACTTCTTCTTTTCCAGTTTTTATACCTTTTATTTCTTTCTCTTGCCTAATTGCTATGGCTAATATTTCCAGAAATATATTGAACAGAAGTGGTGAGAGAGGACACCCTTGTCTTGTTCCTGATCATAGTGTGAAAGGTTTCAATTTTTGACCATTTAGTATGATACTGGCAGAAGGTCTCGTAGATAGCTTTTATTAGTTTGAGATACAGACCATCTATTCTGATCTTATGTAGAGTTTTGAACATAAATGGGTGTTGTATTTTGTCAAATGCTTTTTCTGCATCAATTGAGATGACCGTATGATTTTTGTCCTTAAGCCTGTTAATATAGTGTATAACATTGATTGATTTACATATGTTGAACCATCCTTGCATCCTTGGGATGAATCCAACTTGGTCAGGGTGTATCATCTTTTCGATAATTCTCTGTATTCTGTTTACCAGGATCTTACTGAGGATTTTTGCATCAATATTCATTAGAGATATTGGCCTGTAGTTCTCTTTTTTGGTTGGGTCTTTCTCTGCTTTTGGAATCAGGGTCATGGTTGCTTCAGGAATGAGTTTGGGAGTATTGCTTCCTTTTCAATTTCATTGAAGAGTTTCAGAAGTAGAGGCACCAACTCTTCTTTAAAAGTTTTATAGAATTCAGCAGTAAAACGGTCAGGTCCAGGGCTTTTCTTTGTCGGCAAATTTTTACTTACATTTTCAATTTCACAGATTGTTACTGGGGCATTTAACATTTCTATATCTTCTTTATTCATCTTTGGGAGTTCATATTTGTCTAGAAATCTATCCATTTCTTCTACATTTTCCATTTTATTGAAGTATAAATTTTCAAAGTAGGTGTTTATTATCCTCTGGACTTCCTCTGGGTTGGTAGTAATTTCTCCGTTTTCATTCCTAATAGCATAGATATGAACCTTTTCCTTCCTTTGTTTAATGAGGTTGGCTAAGGGTCTATCAATTTTGTTTATCCTCTCAAAGAACCAACTTTTCAATTCACTGATTTTTTGAATCGTTCTCTTGGTTTCTATTGAATTAATTTCTGCCCTGATCTTATAGTTTCTTGCCTAGTGCGAGCTTTGGGTTGTTTTTCTCCTCTCTTTCTAGTCGCTTGAGGTTCAGCACTAAATTGTTTACTTGAGCTTGCTCCGTTTTCTGGATGTAGGCTTTCACCGCTATGAATTTTCCTCATAGAACTGTTTTCATCGTATCCCCAAAATTTCTATATGTTGTACTGGGGTTATCGTTTAGTTGTAAGAACTGCTCAATTTCTTCTCTAATTTCTTCTGTGACCCATTGGTTGGTCAGCAGAGTGTTGTTTAGTTTCCATGTGTTTGTGAAGATCCTGGGCTTTCCTTTGCTATTCAGCTCCAATTTCAGGGCACTATGGTCTGACAGTATACAAGGGATAACTTCAATCCCTTTATATTTGCTTAAACCTGTTCTATGAATGAGCACATGGTCTATTTTGGGGAATGATCCATGAGCAGCTGAGAAGAATGTAAATTCTGACTTTGTGGGGTGAAATACTCTGTAGGCTGAAGAGTGTTGTTGAGCTCAAGGATTTCCTTATTGAGGTTTTGTCCAGTTGATCTGTCTCTTTGTGACAGTGGGGTATTGAGGTCCCCTACTATTATTGTATTGGAGTTTATCTGGTTTTTCAAGTCTGTTAATATTTGTTTTATATAGTTGGGTGCATTAGAATTTGGAGCATAGATATTTAAGATTGTGATTTCTGTCTTCTGGATTTTTCCCTGAACTAAATGATAGTGTCCATCTTTATCTCTGTTTATCAGTTTTGGCTTGAAGTCTATTTTGTCTGCAAATAAAATCGCCACTCCTGCTTTCTTGCTGTTTCCTGTCGCATGGAGTATTGTTTTCCATCCCTTTACTTTTAGTCCATGGGTTTCTTTCTGAATTAGATGTGCTTCTTGTATGCAGCAGATTGTAGGATCTTGCTTTTTGATCCACTCTGTCGGTCTGTATCTCTTAATTGGCGCATTGAGTCCATTGACATTAATGGTTATGACTGATATAAGCAAATTTAGTGCTGCCATATTTTCCTGTTCTTGCTTATGTTATTGTACTTCTGCCCTTTCCCCATCAGTTTCTCATTTGGTCCCATGGGTTCACTTGGTTAGGTCTCATGGATTTGTAACTTTCCTTATTTTTCTCCAAGATATTCTTTGAAATGTTTTGGAGCACAGGTTATGTATTTGTGAAGTTTTTCAGGTGTTCTTTGTTGTGAAAGTATTTTATTTCCCAATCAATTTTGAAGGATAGTTTTTCAGGATGCTATCAGGGTTGGTAGTTGTTTTCCTTTAGGGCTTGGAAGACTTCATTCCAGGCTCTTCTTCCATTGAGTGTTTGAGTTGAGAAGTCCACTGTGATCCTGATGGGCTTCCCTTGGAATGTAACTGTTTTCTTTTCTTTGGCTGCTTTCAGTATTTCATTCTGTTTTTGGATATCTGGGACTTTTATGATGATATGCCTAGGTGTAGATTTTTTCATGTCATGGGCATGTGGAGTTCTGTATGCTTCATATATTATTTGTATGTCCAATTCTTTACCTTTTTCTGTTAAGTTTTCTGCTATTATCTCTGTGAGTGGATTTTTGATGTCTTTAGCATTGTCTCCTGCTTCCTCAGTGACTCCAATCAATTTTATGTTATTCTTTGGATCATCTAGGAGCTGTTGGATTGACTTTTCATTGTTGCTTGCTTTTTTCCATAGATTATGCCTTTCCAGTTCATTGGCTGAGATCCTGTCTTCTAGGTCTGAAATTCGGTCTTCTGCCAAATTCATTCTTTTGCCCAAACTTTCATTTTCTTTCTTAATTTCCTGGACTTCTGCTTGTAGGTGTTTAAAAGGTTCCATTGCTTTTGCTATCTTGGATTCTATCAACTCCATGATTTCCTCTTTATCTTTATTAATCATCATGTTGACCATGTCTAATATCTCTACTTTCATCTCAGAGATCAGTTCTGATTTTCATTTTACTAGATCTGCTTTGGTTACCATTACTGAGGACCCTGGAAACTGGCCTTCAAACTTCTCTATTTCCCTTCCCCCTGTGTTACCTTGAGGTGAGGATCTTTGTATCTGAGACTTTGAGTGTTTCCTCATCTCTGACCTGCCCTGTTTTCTGACGCTGTTTGTTGCAAGTCACTTTCCTCCTAATAGTTAGGAAGCTTAAAATAGCAGTGTTTCCTGGGTTGTTCTTTGCAGTCTGTATTGGGACCTAAAGAAAAACCCCTAATTCTGGCACTGCATATGAGGCACTCAGTCAGTACAGTCAAAACATCTTCTCCTGTCTGCTTTAAGGGCTGGAAGGCTCTGGCTCCTGAACTGCTACGATGGTGCTGCCTGAGGTTCCAATGGGCCCATCTGCTCACCAGTACAGAGTCTCTGGGTTCACTTTTGCAGTTGGCCTGGTGGCCAGTAGGCTATAGGCCCTGTGCAGCTGCAATGGTAGGGGCTGATGTTCCAAGAGCCCCACGTACTCACCAATACAAGGTCACTGGATGTGCTTCTGCAGTTGCTGTGGAGAAAGTTAGACTCTGACCTGCTAACCTCAGTCCCTGGGCACTCTTCCAGCATGGGCCTGGAAGCCAGTAAGCTCTAACCCCAGCGCAGATTCGATGACTCAGATTCGGTGGCACATTTGCCGTTTCCCAAGCTTCCCCCTGCTAAACTCATTCTCTAGGTGCTCTTCCGGCATGGGCCTGGGGGCTAGTAAGCTCCAACCCTGTTGCAGATTCGGTGGCACAGTGGTCATTTCCCGAGCCACCTGCTGCTAAACTCAGTCCCTGGGTGCTCTTCTGGTGTTGGCCTGGAGGCCAGTAAGCTCCAACCCTGGCACAGATTCAGTGGCACAGTTGCCGTTTCCCAAGCTGCCCGTTGCTAACCTCAGTCCCTGGGCGCTCTTCCAGCGTGAGCTTGGAGGTCAGTAAGCTCTAACCCTGGTGCAGATTTGGTGATGCAGATTTGGTGGCGCATTCGCTGTTCCCGAGCCGCCCACTGCTAAACTCAATCCCTGGGTGCACTTCTGGCATGGGCCTGGAGGCCAGTGAGCTCCAACCCCGGCACAGATTTGGTGGCACAGTCGCCGTTTCCCGAGCTGCCCACCACTAACCTCAGTCCCTGGGCGCTCTTCCGGCATGGGCCTGGAGGCCAGTAAGCTCTAACCCTGGTGCAGATTTGGTGATGCAGATTTGGTGGCGCATTCGCTGTTCTCGAGCCTCCCGCTGCTAAACTCAGTCCCTGGGTGCTCTTCCAGCATGGGCCTGGAGGCCAGTTAGCCAATGTCTTACTTATTTTGGAGGCTAAAACAATCATTACAGGAAGAACAAACATGAGACTTGTGAATTTATTATCAATTTGATTTCAGCACTGTATTTATCTAGAAGTGGGACCTAGGAACACATTGCTTTTATCTTTGGCTGAAATGATTAGAAAGGAGAGATTAATTTAAAATTTAAAAATCATACGTGAATTTTTGAAGTGAAATTTCTTTTTAACTGGTAGGTAATTATTTAGAAAAGTCAGACATAACAAAGATGCACCTTGTGATGTTTTGGTATCTGTGTGCAATGTAATCAGGCTAAATATATGTATCTGTTCAAACATTTATAAATTCTTTAATGGAAAGAAAATCCAAAATTACTTCTTGCTTTTTGAGAGCCAGAGTACATATTCACTGTCTCTGGTCACCTTGCTGTGATGCAGCTCTCATCTGACCAAATGTGACTCAGCGCCTGCCCCTGGATCAGCCTCCCCAGCCCTGCTTCCTCCTCGTTGGTGAGTTTCTAAGCTTGCATTTCCTTTAGTATGGAACACTTTTTGGTGGTGTTCTTGAATAGGGAACCAGATGGGCAGAGGGGCCAGTGGGAGGGCAAACTGGGGTCAAGGACATGAGGACGGGGCCTAGGAATGGTCTAAGAGGGGCTGAGCTGCAACTGTAAAAGCCTAATTGGGTCCAAGACACCTCATGTAAGGCAGAGCCTCTGTCCATTAGCCAGAGTAGGATGCTATGTAGATGATGGGTCCAAAGATAATGTGGGAGGTGACTCACTCAGAAAGGGCCCAAACACAGTCACAGTTGCTGGGAGGAGCTGTTTGTGGTGTCCAGGATCAGACAGTTTCCTTCTTGCCTGGGTCCAGACATGAGTTTTGTCTCAGTGACCTGAAAGGATGGGCCTGAAATGGATGCGCTGTGCTGAGAGCGAACCCTGCGTCTGGCTCTGTGTTCTCTTCATCTCACCCTTTCTTCCATGAGGCCCAGTTCTGCACGGACACCTCAGGGAGTCAATTTGAGTTTGGAAAGTAGACAGCTGCAATGCCGTCTGCAAGAACCAAATCAACTCAACAGCTCTCCTGCTTCATTTTCCTCTTGTGAGCACAGTGAGGACGGGAGTGGTGGAAGGCCTTTTCGCAGTCCTCTTTCCAGGACTGGATCTCAAGCTTGTAAGCTGCTCCCTCCATTCAGCAGAGACTGTGTCCTTCGGCATTTCCCTTCTCACACAAGCAAGTATCTAAATGAGCATCTACAGTTACCGAGGCCGTATGGTCATGTCTGTCTCAGGTCTCTGGGATTCCTGGAGTAGAACCACCATTGGGTGACCCTTGAACCAGCAGGATCAGTGCCAATGTGCAGTCTTGATATCACCACAGACCCTGTCTTCTGGCAGGAACCTCCTGTTTATTTTCCACCAAGTAGGTTTGCATGAGCCCCTTCCCCTGTGGCAGCATTTCCCTGAGGTTGAATGATGGACTCCGAGAAGCCTTCTCTTCATCCAACATCTGTTTCTCTGATTTTCCAGGCTCCTTGTTGTTTGGAAGTGCTCAGAGTCCGGGTTTTAAGTGCATGTGGGCATAATATTCAGTATATTAATACACACTAGAGACAGTTATGCCTACTAGAAAGCCAGGTACTACAGGGTTGTAAAAGCCATTTGATACCTTGTAAAGCCCAAGACACCTCGCCAATGCCCAGGCCCTGTTTCTTGATGTAGTCAGGTGATAACACGTGTACACTTGTACAGCCTCCACCAGCAAGTGCCAAAAGTTCATGCTAAGTACTACATAAATTATCACCTAATTAAGTACTGTTATGGTTTGAATTGGGGGGAAGTGTAAACTTGATTCTCCTTGGAGAGCAACATGCAGAAGTATGATGTGGAATTAATTGTATGGGTACAGGTCAAAGATCAAAGTACAAGTGGAACTGCCTTTGCAGAGGGAGAATTTGAAAAAAGATTTTTGTTGGCATCTCAATAACTTCATGTTTTATTATTCAACTCCTGCCAGCCAACAGGCCCTTCCCCAGCCTCTGTGGCCTCTAGCTCTCTGTAAATGGATTCTCTAGGAGTCTTTCCCCCTTCACCCTGAAGGCTTTGTCCACACTGGTTCTTTGTTCAGTAAGGACAGGCATAGGGAGGACTTTAGCTAAACTAGAAAAGTAGGATTTGGGTTTTGGTTCTGCCAGTTACTGACTGACATCAAACAGGTAACCCGACCCCAGGAGATGCCATCCCGCACCTTTCAGATAGAGGTAATAATATTGCCCATGGCATCCATTAGTTGTGAAGAAACGAGATCATTCCCACAATGTACCTATACGGTGCACCCACAGTGGCCACTGTGGCCTCCGTTTATCATCTTCCACCCTTCTAAGGGACAAGGCACATCCCTTGATGCTGGAATCATATCTCTTGGGTTTGGGTTTCTACTTATTCTTCATCTCAGAAATGATTCATCTTAACGGAGTCATTCATTAGTCCTTAAATTCTCTCTACTTATTCTTGAATTGGCCACAGTTTCTGAGTCTAATCTCTACAATCTTGTTTCTGGAACCCAGTGTTTACTTTGGCCCTGGGAAGTAGCCTCTGCCTTCCCAGCTGTGTATGTTAGTGGTTCTATTGAACTTCTTCATGTGTCTCTGAGTGGCTGAGAGGTAGTATGCAATAAGAACAGGAGCTCTGCATACAACCATGTGACCTTGCACAGGCTGTTTCATTCTCCACTGCCCTAGACTCAATTTCTTTGTCTGAATAATGTAGCTGACAATAGTACATACAGAACAGCACACACTTACCACCTTGTATGTACATCTGAATGCTCACCTTTTTCTATACACACTTTTTAGGTTTTCTTGCCATCTCGCCATGTTCAATCAACAAGAGGCACTGGTACAAGATTAAAGCACCAAAGCATGGGGATAGGTTCTATTCCTTTCCAGTCCCACTCCTCACTGTACAGCCTTCAGTGCTTGCTCATAAGTATCTTCTGGTTGCTCTAGTTCATGATTCTATTATGTCTGTTTTTTCTACTTTGTGAATTATAAGATTAATCCATTTATGAATTCATAGTTGAATGAGTTGTTAGAGATGGTTGGAACTTTGCCAGATGGGTCTGCTTGGAAAAATACAGGGTTCCCAGCCACTCAGCTCCTGCCAGCCAACAGTCCCGTCCCTTGCTTCTGTGGCCTCTAGCTCTCTGTAAATGGCTTCTATAGGAGTCTTTCTCCTTTCACCCTGCAGGTTTTGTCCACTCTGCCCCTCCCAAGGAGGCAAAGGAAGCTTTGTGAAATGGAAATGGCTTTTTTCAGAGTTGGGTTGACAAGATGAAGGGGCTTCATGTTGCTTTAAGTCTCCATCTCACTATGTTTAGGTGTGCAGAGGCCTTTGATAGTATAGAAGAGAGGTTGGGGAATACAACTACACAAAAGGCAATTCCACACTTATTTCATCCCTGACAGCCCACTTCCCTTCTTTGTGGGAGTTAAACTGAATATTGACTTCCCAGGACCAGCACCTGTGTGTTCTCTCCATTCATTGGGTTGAAGAAGATAGAGTGGTGGCTTTTGCCCTTGGAATGGTGAAATTTGGAGAAGAAAATCTCCAGAAAAGAGAAGAAAATCTCCAAAAAGAGAACCCTTAACAGAGAAAATAATTTTTAAAAACCACATGCTAGTGGTTTTTAAAGCCACTGAGGGTGTGCCCTCGGAGGATGCAGTGCCCCCATTGCTCCATGAGGTCAGCAGCTTTGCTTCCTCAGAGTCCCTGCAGTGATATTTTACCTTCCTCATAATCTCTAAGCAATGGGGCCAAAAGATCATGGACCAAAACCCTTCAGCCAAGACCATTCTGTCCTCCTTCTCAGGAATATCCTAGCAGTGATGGAGCACTGACTACAAAAATGGAGCACTGGAGAATCTGGGGTGGAGCTTGAAAGAGATGACTGAGTTGATGGCACAAGTATTTTAAAAACTAACCTTCAAGTGCCTGGTTCTGAGGCTTCTTTAATTATAGAATTTGGTGCTTTGGTTACAACCTTTCATAGCTTTCAGTACCCTACTGCTATGAGGAAAATTGCTTTTTAAAAAGGATCCTGGGAGTTTCCATGATTCAGGATTAACAAAGTAAAGTACGTTGTTTGCTGTGTTAAGTGCTATGGTATTATTTTGTTATGATTGCTACTGTTTGTATCATTACTACCAACTCTACTCTTTCTACTACTTTCTATTGCTATGGTATTACTATTTCTATTATCTCCATTGCTGTATGATGATTATCTTTACAAAGCACTATTTTAATTTCTTTATATATTTAGGGCAGAGAATTGCATACTTTTAAGAAAAAAAAATTCAAGAACACTGATAAAAGGTGATTATTCAGCCAGAAAAATGAGTTAATGAAACTATTAAATTTTTAAAAGTAATCTATAATTGAAATTCTAATTATGAATGTACGTCCTCTATTTTCCTTTCCTTTATGACTTACATCCATATTTTGACTGTGGATGTGTTCTGTGTATGCAATTCCGTGCAGCACATTATATGTTCATATAGTTCCTCAAATGCAATTTAATCCCTTGCAATTTAAAATCTCTGTGGCATTACACATTTCTTTCTTTCAAATGAAAATGCCCTTTTTCTGACTGGCCAGCTCTGGGGACATTCTTATAAATTGTTCAAAAACTTTCTTTCTTGCAAACCATGTCTTTATTAGCCTGAGATCTGAACTAGGTACCTCCTTGCATTCTAAATACTTGTGGTCCACTTATCCATCTATGTTTACAGGTTTAATGTCATAACTATGATTCACTGTGTATTGTAATCTACTTGTTTCTCCATCCTTCTCATTCAGACACTGTTTATGAAAAATGATTTTGTCTTCCTGACACTAAATCTACTGCTTGACACACCATGGTAGGAGGCAGTGTTTATGGAATGATGGATTAACTGAATGACAAATGAATGAGTGAATGAATGATGCTAGACTCAGGGACCATGCTGAGAAGGAATAAAGTCCACTCGTACAGTCTGCACTGTTCTATTAACAGATTTCATTTGGTTGCATTACAGTACCTTTCTCATCTCCAAGTTCAGTTCCATTAAAAAGAATTATAGGTACGTATGTCAGTTGGAACACCTTATTGCCTGTCGTGGCTTCAGGGGCAGTGGTGGAAATATTTTACTCAGTTTGGGAGAGTGTGATTGCAGAACACATCAAACATTAGCAGCTCAATGCAGAGAGCTGGAGTCTTTATTTCCAGTCCAAAAACTGAGTGTGTTCTCAGGGTGGAGTGAACGGAGTGCAGTAAACTTTGTGTGAGTCTCTCATCTGGCAAGACTAGCAAGGGGCAGCCTCACTCCCTGTCTCTGGCCGGGGCTCAGGAAAGACCTTGTGCGCCCGGAACTGTAAGCCTCCCTCCGCTTGAGTCATCTTGGTACCAGTGCCTTCAGACTCACAGTGCTTTGGATGGCTTCCTTCACTCTGGAGTTAAGTGTGTATGTTGGCTGCAGTGGATGAGGCAGTGGTGCTCTTGGCTGAGCAGATTCCTGGAGGAATGTTATACTAATTGAGTAAGAAAGTTTGAAAGAAGTAACTCAGGAGAATACGGTGTTGTCTTTAAGCCAGTTACCTTCAAATGAAGTTACTTTTATTTCCCTAGAAGCCATATTTTGCTTTGTCTAAAGAAGCATGGACTGAGAGGCACAGTTCGGAAGAAGTCTGATTGTATAACTCAAAACTATAGTTTAAGATTAAAGGAGAGATTGCTGGGGTTCAAGAGATGAGGCACAAGAAATGCTGGCCCTGACCCCTGCTCCAGCCCCATTACCTGCACTAAGGAGAAACAGACACTTCACCTTTAAATTTTTCAGCCATTAACAAATCTTCCTCTGTGAAACGTTCAGGTATTTTGCTTCTCCCAGCCCTTACATTTCCATGTAGCTTGTTTAACTTTTAAATTATGAGCATTGCTTCTTTGTAATCTGAATATCATTCTTTGTTAGATTTATATGAAAATATGTGTTTCCTATGGTGTGTCTTGCTTAGTTATTATTTAAAGATGTGCTTTAATGTGAGAAAAGCTTTTAATTTGGATAAAGCATTTTTTCTTTTATGATCAATATTTTCAGAGTTCTGCCCAGAAAATCTTGCCTAGCTAGAAGTCATGAGGATAACCTCCAATGGTTGATAGTTTGATAGTTTGCCTTCTACCTTCAAGTTTATAATCTATTTGGAGTTGTTTTTCTTGGGTAGCATGAGGTAAGTTTTTGTACTTTCTGTCGTAGAAGTTTGCATTGCTTCAGCACAGTTTACTGAACACTTTTTTTTCAGTGACTTTTTAAAGTCAAAATGTCAAATGCAGAAGTGACAGTACCTTATCTACCTAGTTTTTATTCTTGGAGGAAAATTTTTATGCTGACTGGTTTTTGCCTGCTGAATCAACCCTGCATTTTTTGAGCGAATTCCTCTTAGTCATGATACATCATCCTTTTAATAAACAGCTGTATTTTCATTGTTAATATCTTAGATATAAATCTCTATGTTCACATGCCATATTATTTATTCATATTTTTTGTAGTATCTTTGAATAGTTTAAGGTTCGTCCTAATGTTGGGCTTATAAAATAAAAGCACAAGACTGATGTGACATAGTCCCATCCTTATCCAAAGTTTCATTGCCTTACAGTTCAGTTGCTCATGGGCAACCGTAGCCTGAAAATATTAAGTAGAAAATTTCAGAAATAAATAATTTATGAGCTTTAAATTGCCTAGTGTTCTGAGTAGCGTGATGAAGTCTTCCACAGCTCTGCTCCATCTCACCTGGGATAGAATTGTCCCTTTGTCTGTTGTGCCCACACTATGTAGACAGTGTTCTCTGCCTGGTAGTTGCTCAGTAGCTGTCATGGAGATCCAATCAATCACCATGGTAGTACCATACATGTGTGCAACTAACCTTATTTTTCTAAATAATGATTTTAAAGTTCAAGAGTAGATTTGTTGACAGCTCTGAAGAGGAATCATAAAGGACATCATTTAATTAAAAAGACAAAATATTTGGTGAGAGACTGGAGAGGGAATTCACATATAACTTTTACTTTTGCATATTACTATTGTTTTATGGTCACTAACACCTTACTGTAACTAACTGATAAGTCAAACTTTATCATAGGTATGTATGTATAGGGGAAATATAGTATAAAGAGTCTTTAGTACCATCTATGATTTTAGTCTTCTATTGAGCACATTGGAATGCATCCCTTTAGAAAGTGATGTATTACATTTCTTCTTGGTGGAATTCACTAGTGACACCATGTGGTGCAAAAGCTTTCTTTGTGGTATGCTTTTTAAATACTAAGAAAGAATCATGAAGGTTTTTCTTTGCAGAGAGATTCTTGTGAATGTGAATCCCAAACTTTCCCTCAAGTGAAGTGTTGTGGCCTTTCTAATATTTACTATATTTTATAACCTACTTGCTAAAGTTGCCACAAGATCATTCATTAAGATCTAGTTGTATTCCCTATCATTACTAGATTCCCCCAGACTAAGGTTTGTGGGAAGTCATAACAACCTGTGACAAGTCAGAAACAACCGGATTCAGTATGGAGAAGTAACCAAGACAGAAAGTAGAAATAGCCGAGCATGTTTTGAGACTGGATGATGACAGAGGAAGATGTATCCATTTCATGTCTTGCCCAATGCCTCCTTCTGCAGTGGCAGCTGCTGCCTTGTGTCTTTGATGGGATGAGAAATGGGAAGAGAAGGCCAAACGTGAGCCAGGCTTGATGTATTGAGTAGGGTCTTGGCCAAAAATTGTCAGGAGCTGAACTGAGATTGTGTTTCCTGATGATGTAAGTAGAGGACTACAGAGTGAAACATAAAATTATTTCTCAATAATTTCTCATATTTTGATACTGAATAATTTTAATTAGAATCTTTATTGGTACAATTCTGAATAATTGTTTTTAAAAAATCATGAGACAAAAATTCATTCTACAGAATGAATTAATATTTTCAGACTATGGTTGCCCATGAGCAACTGAACTCTAAGACAATGAAATTTTGGATAAGGGTGGGACTATGTCACATCAATCTTGTGCTTACTACTCTGCCATAAAACATGATAAGTTTGAATCATTTATACTTAAATGGTCATACTTCAAGGACATCCTCATAAGTGAAATAAATAGGTCACAGATGTGTAAATATCTCATCTTTTCTCTGGTATGAGAAAATAAAGATGTAAATGAGTTCTAGAATGTATGTTATATATTGTGAAACAGAAAATACTCAAAATGAAATGGGTTGAAGGGGGAAAATAATGAGATTATAACAAAAAAGAAAAGAAACAAAGTTTATGTATATGGGGTGGGGGTAGTAGGGTGGGTAGAGCTATGGGAAAAAATGAGAATTAAGTTGTGTCATATACTGGTACAAATTCTCATTGTTGAGTGTGATCATGATGTGTATATATAATGTACCAATAAAGATTTTAATTTAAAAAAAGTGACAAAAATTTAGCTTTTAAAAAAATCTCTTCAGATGAATTGGACTTGCCTATTTGGCTGCCTTGGAAAATGCTCCTCCATGATTAATAGTGACTTCATGTATTTTCCCTCCAACCTACAGATTACAAGAATTTTTGTCAGTATCTTTCATAATTCAACAAAAATTTAAAGCTCGTTGCTCTTGAAACGTCAAAGATTTTACAAATTCAAAGTTGCTGCAAGATTTGTCTTCTTGTCAAGCAATCTGGCTATCAGTCAGTTTCTCCTCAGTTGGTGATCTTGGAAAGGTTATGGTGCTGATTTGGTGGTGGTGACATATAAAATAAAAGGACTTGGTGATTTCTTTCAATGTTGGGGTTTTTTATTCCCAATGTCAAGGTTGGGAAATGAGAGCAGAATCTACAAACCCTACTCATGATTATGGACTGGTGGCATGAGAGCTACACTAGAAGTTATTTCTGAAGTCTCCTACTTTATAAATGTCCTCTTTTGACTGTTTCTTTGGTAAATCTTCCCCATTTCCTTGGAAATACAAATAGCAATAAAACTAAAGAAGAAAATTCCACACCCAAGTCTATGGCATTAGAATTATCACCCAACAAAATTACTATCTGCAGCCAAAGGACACCTTGTCACAGTGTCAGAACAAATGTGGCTAAAAGCATCCTGGGGAGAAAGCAAAACCTGTCTAGACAGATTGGAACCTCTCATGTGCCTAATTAAACAGTCCCTCTTCTCACAGCCAGTGCTATGTAAAAAGTTGCTTGTTTATTAATTACTTGTGGAACATACCTTTAAAGAGACGTCCTGTGCTTCATCCTTCCCATCGATTCATGGGCATTGGACTGTAGGGAATTAAGCAATACCACCCTGAAAGCTTCCAGCAGAGAAAAACTGAAGCTCAAGGAAGTAAAGTGACATGGCTGAGCAGGACATTGCTAGGAACGACAGCTCTGAAATCCAGGACTCCTGACATATGGTCCAGATTTCTTCCCACCACCTGAAATTGCATGCTGGAATGTGGCTACTCTTCAAAATACTTCCAGACACATTGCTTCTTCTGGTTACTCTCTTATTTATTTAAGTTTCCTATCACTGGTTTATACTTTTGGGCTGTTAACCTAGATAGGTGCTTTAAACATGTAAATGTTCTATAAGTGAGTAACAAAAATTCATTTTAGATTCCTATAAAAGCAGATGCTGGGGATTTGAGGGGTATGTAGTTTATTTTGGAGATGGTTCTGGACAGAACTATTATGGCAGAGTTGAAGAAACAAAGAAATAAACAAAACAAATAAAAGAAAAGCAATGTTGTTGAAGAAATGACTGTTTTGAACAATGGTGCCTCAATTGCTTTGGTGAAAGCCCCAAAAGAAATGGTAAGTACATTATAGAATGGCACCATCAGAAAGACGAGACAGGGGATTTAAACTCCAAAATCATCTGCCCCTGTTTGAGAGCTACTTCCAGCTCCCATTATCTCTTTGTCTTGTTGCTGCGACCAGCCTCTTAGGATTCATAATAAGACTCGTGGATAGATCCTAAAGCTGGGAAAGCAGTGAGACAGAAATAATCTGCTGCACTGTTGGCATCTCAGATCCCTCAACTTTGTGTAAGCTCTGTGATATGTCAGTCAGGACAATGTAGGTTTTGGGGATACACATATCATGGTGAATAATCCAGATAAATTGAGAAGACTCCCTGGAGAAAAGCAGGCTCATCTCAGTTGAGATGATTTGACAGTGCAGGGTTCCAGAGGTCCAGCCCATTCATAGCTTGCTTGACATGTGCTTGTGATGTCTAGCCTGCAGTTTAGAATCCCCAGCTTTCTCACTACTACACTTTTCAGTTTTGCTGCAATCCCCAATTTTAGCTGAAATATGAGGAAGTAAGGAGGAAAGTTGACTGTAACAGTTAGTTTAATTTAAATAATGTGAGTCTAATTCAACTTATGCCAAACTACCCTTTCCATTCTACACTTATTTTAAATGATTCAATTCAAGAAAGACAGACATTTATTGGTTACCTTCATGTGTTCAATCACTGTGGCTTATATGACTTTTCTTAGAGAAAAATCATATTGAAGTAGCTTTGTTCAAAAGCATTTGTTGTATCTATTGGTCTCAATCTCCAAATATGCTCCTAGTTTGTTCATATGTCTTCTTTTCTGAGGGAAAGAAAACCAGACTTGAAGTCAGCTTTAGTCCTAAGGCATTACTCAGTGTCTATGTAGTAAGTGTGCTGCTCAGCCTTTGTTTCTGAGAAATGGAACAGTCACAGGAAGACTGCATACCTCTCTGTATTCTGGAGGGGTGAATGAAGTAATAAACAGAAAAGCACATTCTAGCCTGGGAAAGTACATGCATTCCCTTCGGGCGTCCCAGATACCTGTCCCTGGTATACAGTATATTATCTACAGTATAGATGAGAGCTGCTGGATATAAGGTTGATAAATACTGACTTTTGCAGAGGTTACAATCTAGAGATAGTGATTGATTTTGCTGCTACTCACACTATAATGCAGGAGGCACTGTGGAGTTTATGATCTAGAAAAGAAAGGAAGAAAAAGTAGTGAAAATAACAAAAATGTGGCTGTAGCATAGTGTTAAGGTACACAGGGAAGTTATTACTTGGCAGATGAATGGAATTTCAGTAAAATGAATGGAAATATCTGGTGGAGTAGAGTCTGTTGGAGCTCCATACAGATTTCCCTGGATTCCCATTTCTGGCACATTACACCTCTTGCCCAAATCTCGTGCGCTTTTACTTCAAAGCCAGGACCTGTGCTTCTTCTTTGGCAGCCTTCCTTCAGCTCTATCCACACTTACAGACACCTGGAGGTACCTGGGATGTAACATCCCTGGGGAAAACCTAGCTGATGGTTAACTTGTATGGAAATATGAAAGCTCACCTTTTTTGTCTGGATTAAGACATGATTTATACTTAAGCAGCCTCATGCCCATGGGATCATGTTGAAGTTATCTTTCTGGGACTCTGCCTGCAATCACATCTCACCTGGATACGCCTCCTTGTCTGTTATGTTTCCCCTACTGTTGAGAGTTTCCTTTTGGTTCCTTTCCTTACTATATTGCTCACAAACAAAATCCTTTCTCAGATGCTGTTTCTGGAGAAGGAATCCCAGAATGCAGGGCATTCCAGGTGGAAATGAATAGTTTGGGGAGAGAGACAATTTAGCAAAGGGGTGGAATGGATGAGTACTACTATAATGGTTTATGATTTATGGGTAGAAATTGTGCATTTGACTTGGAAAAACTCACTCAAGAATTTATTGGGCAATTCTTATGTACCAAATAATTCTTATGTGGGTTGAGTCCTTGGGGTATATAAATGTGGTAGGTGGAAAAAGAAATCCTTGCTCCTTTGGACTTTATATTTTAAAGAGAAGGGGGAAGGAAAGCAAAAAATAAATATAATAATTTTATTTTATATGCTATCTAAGATAAGAGCTTCATGAAGAATGTGGAGGATCACTGATTTCATAAACTTTAGGGCACAATTTTGTCAATAAGTCATGACAAATTGTATTTGTCTTTTTTCTGATGCTGGATCAAAACACCTGACACTCACAACTGAATGGAGAGGTTAACTTCATGAGGTACTGTCCTCAGTTGGCACTGTAGAAGGGCACTTCAGAGACAGTTGCTCAGCCAAAGGCAGCCTGGAGATAGAGATATGTAGAGAAAGGAGGAGCCAGAGACAAGAACATCCCTCTGTAGGCCTGGCTCCAGTGACCTGCCTCTTCTGAACACATCCCTCCTCCAACAGCACGTTTAACAGTTGGAATGATCCTCGAGAGTATGGCTCCTCCGTGATCCAATCACCTTTCGGAAGCCATACATCTGATCCCAGGAAACCTGTGGGTTTCACAATTCTAAAGAATTGTGTAAAGTGATTTATGATCTTGAGTTTTCAATTATTCTTTACCCAAGATTTTATTTTAGCTGGAGCTTTGAGATACACCTTAGCAGTGACTTACAGAGAAATTATCTTCAGGTTAGGAAACAATTATTTTTAGTTAGGAAACAATTATTATTTATGCACTGCATCACAAGTTATCCCCAAACTTTCCAACTTCAGGGAGCACATAGCATGTAATAATCTGTATGGGTGGTGAGGGAGCTTGGCCAATCCTCTGGATGGGACTTTCTTAAATCTACATTCACAGGTTGATATTAGCTGAGTCTTGAGTAGTCTCCGGGGTTATGGAGTGGATCTACATCCAAGCCTGTTGGCTCACAGCATCTTGGGAGTCTTTAATGGTGACTGATGAGAAATATCGGTTCCTTGAGCCCTAGTTCTGTCCATAGAACTACTTGACACAGAATGGGAGCAAGAGAGGAGAGAGGAGCAAGATGAATATTCCAGGCTTGTGTACCCTAATCTGGGAAGAGATATCTCATCACTTTTGCTATGCTTCTCAATAGAAGCAAACACGCAGGTTGCCATGCACAAAGGGTCACACAAGAGCAGGAGTTCTAGGAAGCAGCAATCTCCAGGAACCACTGCATAGGTAGCCTACCACAATGGCATGTTGTACATATCCTAAGCATCAGAGCTTGTGTGGGGTCCTTGGGCTCTGAGGAGTACGTACATCATGTCATGGATTGCCAACATATTACTTGATAGATTCTTACATGAAATTTGCAAGGAAGTTATCACAGTTCAAAGTCCTTATCTTATACTACAGTCTAGAAAAAGAATTTCAATCTTTGACATGTATTTTTAAATTGATTTTATTGGTACATTTTATACATGCAATATGATCACATTTAATATTGAGAATTTGTATCAGTTTCTGTGATCACATTTTGATTATCATTTCTTTCTTTGCCCTTCCCTTCCTACAGTCCCTTACCCCCTATATACACAAGCTTTGTTTCCTTTTTTAAAAACTATCAAGGTTTTTCTCTCCTTATATTACTTTCCCTTACTCACCCTTTCCCTTTTCTTTTTGTGTATTTTTCTCCTATTTCATATAACATGTAAAATTTATCAAAAGGAAAAACACTGAATCTTAAAATTATAATAAACCATTTAAAGGAAATTCTGCGGTATAGGTTACAATGAATGTCTTTTCTTAAAATCGGAGAATAATAAAATTTAAACTAAAAGTGGCTTGTTTCTTTTTGATTGTTGGAAGTCCCAAAGGGAGAGGCTCACACTGAGAAAAGAAAAGACAAGACAGTGAAGCACAGGTGTCCAAGGTTTTTTGAGCCAAGGCAAAGTTTATTACAATTTGCCACACATATATATGATTTGAAGCAAGAAATCAACTCAGTCTCATGAGGGGGTCTCATGTTTACATCAAGACACTACAAAGGAAATATGCTAATCAAGCAGACAACAGGAGTTAGCAGGTGCTATGCATATATGCTAAGAAGGTACAGGCTGCATCTAATAATACTGCTATGGGGGAAGCTTAGATCATTATTTGCAAGGGTCAAGAGATGTCTAAGAAGTTGTATATGCTGCTCTCAGGAGGCCATCTTTAGCCTCCTTTTCAGGTCTCCCTGATCAGGCCAGAGTAGCACACTTGTGGTCTCCACCAGAGCCTCCTCTTTCCAAGGTAATTAATTCCTTCACTTGATGAATATTGCTGCTCTTCCTTGCAATCTTTTAGCTCTCTGTTTAAATGAGGTTAGCATCTTAATAAAATTATACAAGGTTTTATTCCTATCCCATGTGGGTGTTAATTTTAATGAGCTTGGTGTGACCTTTAGCTTTGGAATTGTCATTGGCTCTAACTATAAGTTTATTGACAAAGCAAGCTTTGGGTCATTACTCAGAACTTACGTAAAATGAAAAATTACATTAAAAGTTGTGGGTCAAAAATCAAAGATTTCTGAACATATACCTATTAGTCTGAGACATACAAAGGTTTAATAATGAGTCTCACCTCATTCTGAGCCTCTTACATGGGGGCTTGAGCTCTTGCATTTCAGTTTCCATTGGTAGAGACTTCTTAGTGAAGTTGACTATCTTAGCCCATTTTTCTGAACATTTGGTTTATTGCCATCGCCACGGCACATCATGACTACTAATTCCAATATATTGCTTCTAACAGGGATAGACTTCTTGCAGATAAAATCAGACCTTATTAATGTATGGATTTCCCCAGTTCCTGGTGAAGTGTGTGCATACTTATAATTCAACAATTATCTAAGTAAAGTTAATAAAATGTCTTAGATGTTCATATTTTTACTTGAAGTGATATTTCAGATTATAGAAGTTATAACATATATTCTATTTTATATCACATTTCATTTACATCACAAACATTTTCTTGCTACAAAATTAGTTGAAATGCCGATTTCTTTTAAATGGCTAAATGCATTCTTTCAGTAAAGTATTGACATTGTGCTATTCTACTATTTAAAAATATTCTGAGGTTCAAAACAATTTAGATTATTTGAGAGGGTAACATTCAGCAGTGGGATTAACACTGTGTTAGAGCTGGGAAACCGACATCTTGCCTTAACTAATGATAAAATGTTAAATAAGTTGCTGACTTCTTGTACTGCTGCTTTTCTCATTCATTAAAATGAGGACACTAGGAGTCCTGAGAGTTGATTTAAGTAATAATGACTTCTCTCAGGGCTTTTCCAAGTGATTTTGGAATTCACTGATGGTACTTATGGCTACCAAGTTATGGCTACCAGTCCAAGCTTCTGGACTTCTGTAATACTTCCATGCTACATTAAAGTAGTAAAACATAAGCCTCAACTCTTTATTATCACCAAAAACCAACATTACCTCAAAAATTCTTGAGTTATTAGAACTTTTTTAAAGCTTGGGGGCAAGAAGGAGAACCACATAATTTGTAGTATGTAAGTACATTCTTAGTATTGGGTCTCCAGAATGTAAAGCTTGAGGTAAGGGTTATAATGTCAGTTTTTTACTTGTGTGTGCAAGGCCAGGGGTGGGCCGTGCAGGAAAAGGTAAGTAATGCACAGAGAGGTTCAAGTAATGTGAACTTCTGCACCTCCAGCGGGCCTCTACTTTGCAAGGAGCTGCACAGAGAAACAGGAGCCTGGGGATTCTAAGGTAGGTACTCGTGGGTACACATGACTCATGGGTCAATGCACAAGGGCATCTGGTGGGGAAAAAGGCTCAAAGGAAGTCCAAAGAAGAGGAAAGCGAAGAAGTATTTATATTTTAGGGCTCTCCTACTTTCCCCTTCCCATTGGTCCACGTTCAACCCCAGGGGTAGAAAACCTACCCTTTTGTCCATATTGTACCATCTAGCCTCTTGGTTGGTGGTCAGATGTTATGGGGCCCAGGTCATGAGTCTGGTAATGAAGGAGCAACTGATATCTGGAAACTCATCCAACAGAGAAGAGAAGGAGGGTGATCAAGGAAACCAGAAACAGTTACCATTTTGCTTAGTATAATAGTTACTGCTCCTAAAATTTTATTTGGTCATATGAGGAGTAAGACTTTTCTCCCAATCTTCTGTGAGAACAGTCCTTTTCGGACATGATCTCTTGGATGTCCTCCCCTCTCCTGCCTTTTAGGACTAGCACGTGCTCCATTTCCTGTCACACACATTGCAGTTTCCCTCTTTCTCGGGTTTCTGTAGTTTCTCAACTTCCTTGCTGTATAGGATCTTCCCTAGCCCCAGTTGAATGATGATTATCTTTCCCTTAAACAACTTCTCTTTTAGGGAAATAAATGAACCATTATGAAAATAGAAGATCCCCACCTCTCATCACTGAAGCAACATAGCCTGTTTACCTTTACTTGCAAATAAATTTCCTTCCCTTCTCCACATTTCCACAGATAGAAATGACATCACATTGTGCAGCAGCCCTGAGGCACATATTTGGGGAGTAGGAATTGAGATTGGTAATTCTTTTCCAAGCTAACTTTCCTCTTAATGAGTATAAGTTTGAAGCTTGTGGCAAGTCGAGAGGTTGTGTAAATGTAAGTGAAATATCAGGGAGGGAAAGGGAGCATGGCGATGTGGTGTAGAAAGGCAGGGAGCCTTTCTGAAGGAGGAATGTAAATCAAGGGGCTCTTTTTTTTCCTTTTATGAGGGGCCACCCGGATGGTCAGGGTGCCCGATACTGGCCATGATGTTATGAGAAATAACAATAGAGCCTGCAGGATGTCATAATACAAACACTCTCACACAGGAGGGCAGGCTGCTCATGACCAGTCCTCACCCCCAGCCCAGGCCCCTCCTTGGCCTGTTCCTCCCTCTGCTGGTTTCTTCCCATGATCTGGTCGAGCCTGGATGGCCCCCAAACACCTGGTTGAATAATAAACACAAATGACTCCGGTGGTCCTGTCAGCCCTGGCGCTTTGTAAAGTAGCTGCTGATCTACAGCTCTGGCTGGAATCGATTCCCCAGAGTACCCTGCATATCTGCACTAACAGGCATGGAAGTCTGCCCCACACTATCCTTCCTTCCATGATTCAAGACCTTAAGTAACCAAGAGTGGCAAGGAACACTGCTTAAAGTTGCCTCTGTCGTCAGTTAAAATACTATGCTCACAAACTCCTATTTTGAAGGAATACTCTGCAAGGACCAGATATTTATGCATGGTATGTATTTGCAAACTCAGTGATTTAGTTGGCCTGTATAACTTACCTTAGCGTATAAGTTCTTTCCCATTGTGACAAAAATATAGATAATATAAATATACATTTATGCGCAATTTATGTTTCCTGTATATGGGGTATCCAAGATGCTGGATGAAAAAATGTATCTGTTTGGCATGAATTTGCCATTTTTTTTAATAGTCTCCATAAATCCGGGGAACTCCTTCTTGGACCACTAGCCTGTTTCAATAGAAGCATGTTTTCACTGGGATTTCCACATTTATAATTATCCTTCTCATCTCTCTGCTGTGAGAAGACAAGCTGGTATTTCATTGCTTTGGAGAAGTTAATAATATGGTAGGCAAAACATCAGGAAAAATTATAATGAATGAAGCTATACAAATCAGAGGAAAATGTAAGTTGCTGTTCTAAAATGTTCCTGTCATAAATCCTGGAAATTTCACTATAGTCACAAGCAAATAACTCCTTAGCGCATAAACACTCAATTAATTAAATGTAATGTGCTATATAAGTCTGAATGAGTTCTAAATGAGTGGAAACATGGTGGTAGTTGAGACTACTGGCTAATAAGTTCTCATCTGGGCTAATCAAAATTCTTCAACTAGTTTCAGACTGACAAGGAACCTGTCCACAACCCCCTTTAAAAGCAACTACATATACAGTTTATGAAAGTCATAATATTGACTCCTTATTTAGTGTATGGTGATTGAGCCCCACACTTAGACTTGGAAAAAGTCTTTTCTGGTCTTAAATTACTATCTCTTGGGATGTCTCCATAACAGAAGTTGGAAGAGTTCTGTTTTCTCCATTATTTCCAATTTATGGAAGCCTGTGTTTTATTATCCTCTTGTTTCTCTTAAGTTTCTTGAACCACTTTTATATAGTGCTTAAGGGGACACATCTCACCTGACTGATATTTTGTAATCCCTAAACAGCTACTTTTTGACTATGACTTTGAAAATACTCCTAATAGATGTGCAAACCGCTTGAACAGTGAAAGCCTTTCGGACAGCAGGCCGGGTTAAGTGGCCATTCTGGACATTTCTGGGTCAGCTTGGCCTTTCTCTATAAAGGCTGCTCCTACTCTCTCTCTTCCTCTTCCTGTGTTGGAATGGGATCTGTGATCTTATTGGATACTGCTAAGATTTTCAGCCTAACACAGCATAGCTTTCAGTCTGTTTCCTGAACAAATTCATGCACTCCCCTCCTCATTCATTCATCCACTTGAACATTCAGCAAACATTTATTGAATATCTGTGCCACACCTTGTACTGGGCCACCTGCTGGAGAAGGTTGAGAAACCAGACACAAAACCATCCTCTGGAGCTTATGCTCAGGCAAACTAACATACAGTAACTTGAGTAAAGGGAAGGAACTTTGAGGTTTGTTCTTCAATTTCTTCACTTACAGTGACACTTAAACACAAAGAAGAAAGTGTTTTATGTTTAGTGTTAAAACTGGGTAGCCCTAAGATTCCTTTATTTTTCTGTTTTCGTCCAAGCCATGTGGCCTCTACTTATTGTTTTTTAATTGTGCAGGAGACACTAATAAAAATTATGCAACTATCCTGTACAGATGAAAGCCACAGCAATTCTCCCTGTGAAGAGTGATTGAGATACTTTTTTTTTCTACTGAAACCATAAAAATAAAATCATTATTTCAGAGTCAAAAAGCTAATGATAGCTCTAGATAGTTGAGGTATTGAAGCAGAGGTATTAACAGCTCTAGGTACTAATCCAAGGCAATAACATTGTTAGGTGCTTCAGAATTATAGAATGATTTTCTATGAGACAGAATAAATGAAGAAGGGGTTGACTGGTTCAATTTCATTGCATTAGCAAAAAATACCTGATACATTTGAGGCTGTATGGATACATATTTCTTATTTATTCATTTTCAGTTGTAGTGGACTTTATTGATGGGACCTGACAAATAGGGTTCCCAGGTCCTTCTGCTTTAGGGGCCTTGGATAGGTACCATGGGAAGGGAAAATGCTTAGTTTTTTGAGAGATTGAGTTGGAGCATAGATTCCCAGAAGCTGAAGGCCTCTTGGTTTTCTCATGCACTGCCTGGCATTGGTGGCCTAGGGCCTCTTACCCCTCAGAAGCTGTGCAGACCACAAACTTCAACTCTTTGTTGCTGTAACCAAATTCACTGTGGTACCAAGAAGTGACCTTGAGCAAGAAGTCATTAAAAGTCAAAGCCCCATCACTGAAGTTGAAAAATTTGGTGTGACTGCGCAAGTTACAGGAGTCAACCTGATCTTCAGCGTAGCCCAGGACACCATTAGGTGGCTCCACAATACATATTTCAGTATCTTTTGATGAAATTATATTTGGTAACCATCTCTAATAGCAGGTTAGGTTCACAGCTGTCGCACTGGGAGTGGGCACTCAGAAGGCAAGGCCACTGAACTTCGCATTCATATCCAGGGTCATCTTGCTCATGGCCCTGAAAATTCCAGTGGATACAAGGGTGATATTTTGGGAAGCCCTATGGCCGTCACACCATAGTTTCCAAAATGTACATTTGTGGTCTTCTGGGTGGCAGTGAAGCTACAGATTGTAGTCATGAGTCCTTCTGTAATGCAAGGTTGTCATGATGACTCTGACCAGTGGGGCTTGGTAGTCGGTATTGGAGGAGACATTGTCAAAGGTCTTGAGTGCATGGTATTTCTTATGGTTCACTCTCATCACAAACGTGGGGATGGCTAGCAGAAGAGACAGACACTATGTTTCTTTAGGTTCTACCTTCATGTCTTTCTGCCACCTCTTCATTTCTCTTTCTGGAAGGGAAGAAACAACAAAGGAAGAAACTGTGAGTCAGGGAATCACAGGGCCCAGACAGAGACAGCTGGTGAGTGGACACCTTTCCCAGCCAGGAGGCCTAAACTCAGAAGTCAGGGCCTGAAAAAGTAGAGAGGACATCAGTCATCCAGATGTGCTTTGAGACTTAAGGGGCAGGGAGATCTTAAGGGTGGTAGCTCCTGCTTATTTGCCCTCAGATCCATTCCTCACTGCTTTGCTCTCCTATAGTGAGTGGTAAGTGACCTCTGAGTCGGAGTGTGGACTGCTTATCACTGGCCCACAGAGGCCCTTCCAGGGAGCTGGGTGGCAAGTCAAGGATGATGCTGGTCTTTTTGCTGACTCCACTTCAAGAACATCTTTAGCCAGCCATAACTCCTTCTTGCTCAGCTTTGCTGGCACAACCTCCTTTCAGGTTGGGTGTGATTCTGCCCCTACCAGTGGACCCTTGTGCCCATCCAAGAGAGAGGCTTTGTGCAGCTGACTGGTGCACGGCCCGCGCCTCTTGTGTGTGCTCATAGCCCCGCCCCCCCAGCTCTCGTCCTCATCCTTCCACACTGTAGTGACATGCTGCTCTTCATTTTCTCTTCATTCTATTTCTGCCACTGGGCTTGGAGGACAGAAAAGACAGGAGGTAGGGCCTAACCTCCCTGTCTCCATTACCCCATACCTAGTACAGAACATAGTGACTATTTGCTAAATAAAACAATAGTTAAAGTAATAGACACACTGCATATGACCACAGATAATCAGTAAATGATCCATGTTGCTAAATGCAGTCACTATGTATCACACACATTCACAAAGAAAAAATATTTGAAATAAATTAATAAGGGAAGATAAATCCACAGAAATGAGTAAAACAGCAATACATGCAATAGAATAGTAGTGGCTCCGGCTTTGAAAGTCACACAAATATGCCTTTTTTGTTTATAGCTACTCTCTTTGCTTCACTTAGACACATTGGCCTATTGTCCCATGACTCCCTTCCCCAGCTTCCCTGGTGTTTTAGCACTCTCTATCCTTCACGTACATCCAAACTCTATTTGGACGTGAACTTCATGCCTGGCCCCAGCTTTTGACTTGGCAGTTGGAGAGGTGTGTAGATGAAATTGGCAAATCATGGTGACAAGTCTGGGGCTAAAAAGAAAGAGAGGAATTAAGAATAAATTTTAGTTCCAAGACTGCTGAGCGTCAAGATGAGAGTGGAGTATGAATGGACTTAGACCACTGGGCAATGAGGCAAAGCTGAAATTCAAACAAATTGCCAAGTTTTGATGACACATCTCTCTTTTCTTCATTTCACAGCTTATTTACAATAGAAAAGTCTGGATATCTATGCCTATTGACACTTGGAAAAATGCATATTCTCCCCTGAAGAGCAAAGATTCTATTGTCTTATACTGCTGGGGTTAAACCCGCATATGTCATTTAATTATCATTTTTAGGATGTAAAATTGTAAAAAGCAGTTTTACTAAGACAGAACACTATGTCCTGCAATTCAACCACTTAAGTTACAATTCCACAGTCCCTGTGTCTGACTAAGCTGCACAACTATTGCCACGACTGGCTTCAGAACATTATCACTGTATAAAAATGAAACTATAAGACACTGAATAGTTGTGTCCTGGGTTTTTCTAGCACTTCTCATCCCCTCCTCCCTAGGCTCCTTGCAGTCCTCACATTCCTGCCTCCATAATTTGCCTTTTCTGAACACATTTTTAGGAAACTATATTCCTTTTGACTCACATCTCACCATTGCTCCCTCTTCCCAGAAAGGAAACTGCTTTTTAGCTCTAATCTTGACTTCTAAAGCATGATGTGGCTGGATAAAACGTACAGTGCCCTCTTCTCTCCACATGGCATCATTGGAACACAGAGAGGTGAAAGTGGAGAAGGGCTCCCTATTGCCCATTTCCATCCCGTGCACCTTTGTCTCTCTGATCCGGGGCATAAGGTTCGCTGTTTCAAAACATCAAGGGAAAGAGGTCTCCCTGCTTTCTGGAAGGCACACAACTGAACCTGCATGAGTGGGCTGGCCAGGAGGAATTTCAGTGGAAAATTCCATCTTTTGAATGAAAAGAACCAAAGGCCTAAGGGTGTGTCCAGACACCCAAGC
>PVIR01023261.1:12551-27220 GCA_004026965.1 Petromus typicus | reverse complement strand
CCTGTGTTAGGCCCCAGGTCAGACACTGAGGACAGAAAGATGCCCCAATGCCTATGGGTTGGCAATAGACAGGTAATAAGAATAACCAAGGATATTCAGAGCCCAGAACACATACCACCCTCTACCCTCCCGGGCCAGGAAAGTGAGACTGGGGGCAGGAGGTGGCAGAAGCTGAGAAGTGGTCTGATGTCTGGTATATGCCACTCCATACCCAATTACCCTGAGGTCTGGCTGGTCATGCCCCCTACCCCCACAGACCTGGGCTGCCAGGGGCCCTGTATGAGGAGCACTAGACTCAGCAGGTGCAGCGTGGGCCTGGAGCTGGGGACCTTCTCAGCCTCACGTCCCTGGCCAGGAGAGCCCCATAGAGTCAAGTTTCCTGGTGCCAACTCACGCCCTGGGCTCCTGCCTGAGCTCAGGCTCCGGCTCATGTAACCTGAGGGCAAAAATAGAACTGGGTGTTGGCTCTGCCTCAAGGTTCAGGAGGATGGGGACAAGGCCTCTGAGTCTAGACTCCGAAGACATCAGCAAAGGGCTAAGCTCTGACTTCAGCATGCCCTCGCTTCAGGCCACCCTCAAGACTGGCTCTTAACCTTGAAGACCCTCTGCCCTTCTTCTTGTCCCAGGTCTGGGTGACAGATCTTAGAGCTGCGGGTGGGGGGGGGATTCATAAACTGTCCCTGCTGAGCAGAGGTGCAGAGGTGTAGTCCTGTCCAAGGTCACCCAGGAAGTATGAGCTGGAACCCAGGCCTGCCCTCCCTAAGTAGGCACTGACTTCTCCCAGGTCTCCCTTGAGCTCAAGCAAAGAAAGGACGGGCTGTACCTGGCACGCACAGGGAACCAGCTTCCATCCTCAAACACACTGATCTAGAAGGGCCTAGGTCTGTAGCAGCGGCCCTTCCTGATGCTCAGAGCCCCAACAGTCCTTCATTAGAGCCAGAATCCAGCGTCCCGTGCACTAGATAGCCTTCAGGTCCTCAGGGGCCACGTGACCCTGGTCCAGTCACAAATCTCTTTCAGTTTCAGTCCCATCACCTGGAAGTGTGTGTGTGGGGGAAAGGGGGTGGTTGCTATGACAACCAAAGATCAACTCTCAGCCCTAGGCCTGCCTCACTATAGCTCCCAGTAAACATCAGCACTTCCCAGACTCTTGCCCTGCGAGTCAGTTTACAGTGACATTCCTCTCTCTTTTCTTTCCCTCACTGGTACAGTTTTCTGGCCTCCATCTGGGTCCGCAGATTTACATATCTCTTGGACAGCACAGACTCTGCCTGCATTCAATCCTTCCCACTGGCTGGGGATTTAGCTTAGTGGTTTCGGTGTCTGCCTGGCAAGCACAAGTCCCAAGTTCGATCCCCAGTACCGCATACCACAATGTCGGGTGGTCGCTTTTGCCTGTAATCCCAGCATTCAGAGGCACAGCGGATTGCTGAGTTGAGGTTAGCCTGGGCTACATAGGTGAATTCAAGGTCAGCCGGAGCAAGACCCTGTCTCAAAAAAACTTTAAAAATCCCCCCAAAACACTGTCCAAATCAAGCCCTTCTACCTCTCTACAAAAGGAACAACCTACCATTGATCAATGGCTGTACTGGTATCCAAGAGAATAAAAAGCTTGATAAGGCACAGAATGCAGATCACTGGCAGCTATCACTAAAGACTGGCTAGGCTTCCAGAGCCTAAGTCTGGAGCCTAAATGGAAATCACTGGGCTCTTGGCCCTCTCTCAGCCTCCGTTTCCTCATCTTTAATATGGGATAACAGACACACCCCTCACAAGGACCTCCAGGCCAACCACCCACCTCAACTTCCACCTCCTTAGATGGAGACCCAGATACTCACTCTGCTGGACTGACTTGAGGCCTCGGAGGCAGGTGGCCACCAGCAAGAAGCCACAGCCTGTAGGGGGTGCCCGGAGCTCTCCCGCCAGGCTGCAGGCAGCCCCCAGGCAGAGAGGGCCCATGGCAGCAAACTGCAGCGGATGATGACGACGGCCAAGCAGCAGCGCAGACAGGGCCAGGGTGAACAGTGGGGTGGTGGTAGTGGTCAACTGCGCCAGGTCCAAGGGCACAGTGCTTAGGCCCACATTGCCGCAGGCCATCGAGGTGCCGAAGGTGAGGCTGAGCAGCAGCACTTGGCGGCGGGTGCTGTGTGGCATGGGGCGCCGTGCCCCCCAGTGGCACGCCAGGGCTGCTGCCAGCATGTGCAGCGCTGAGAGGAGCAGGGGCCGTCCGAAGCCATGCACCGTGAAGATCCACTTGTTGAGGCTTGACATGCTGGCTCCCGTCAGCAACCACACCAGCGCTGCCACGGCCACCCGGGCCCTGCCAGGTCGCCTGAGGACCTGGGGGCTGCCAGGAGACCACTCGGGGGACCCATCCACCCGAGCACTTCCAGTCACTGCCACTGCTTCGGCTGAGGTCATCCCGCCTGCATGGTGCTCCGCAGGGCAGCGGCACATCCGCACCGGTGAGGCTGGGGCAGGAGGCAGGCTCCCCCGTGACGAGCTCGGGGCCAGGCCAGAAGCTGCGTCTCGGACCCTGGTCAGCCCCTGGTCAGGGCACCGATGCTCTTCCAGGCCTCTGCCTTCGGCAGTCTGGAAGCTAAGTTGACCGCGTTCCGGAGAATGGGCAGAGCTGAGATAGCGGCTGCTGGCTGGGAGGCTTGGGACCCTGGTGTCCAACCCTAGCCCAGGAAGCTCCGGATACCTTTCCCGGTGCCAGGTGAAGTCTCCACTCTGCTCCCCGCCGGGTGTTCACGCAGTGCTTTTCGATGGAATACTTTTTCCTTTTATCTTCTTCAGTCTTCAGGCCGTCAGAGTGGAGATCTTGATCCCCGCACCTCCTTCGTACTCAGGCGGTCACCAGGCCTGGAAAAGAGCAGGAAGGCTCCGCGCCCGGTGGTACCCAGGAGGTCGCAGTTCCCTGTCTCCGACAGCGCCGGGGAGATGCGGCTCACACGCGGGCCCGGGGCGCGCTTCGACCGGCGCTAGCAGGCGAGCTCGGCTTGTCTCCCCCAGGGCCTTCGCTCCGATTAGAGAGCTGGCTCCAGGCTGCTCTGGGTTGAGGCTGAGGCTGAGGCTGCGGCTCCAGGCTCCCGCTGGTTTAGAGCCCAGCCCCGCCAGGCGGGGCGCTCTCAGCTCCGCCTCCTCCTCGGCCGCCCCACCCGTAAAATAGGGCTGAGACCTCAGCGCCTCCCGCCCGCCCGTCGGGCTGGGGAGCCCAGGGCCGGTCTCGCCCCGCCCCCAGGCCGCGCGCTGGTCCCGCCCCCAGGCCGCGCGCTCGCATAGCTCCTCCCCCTCCCTCCTAGGCTGGTCCGCGTTTCTGAGACCCCGGCTGGAGCTGTCATCCTATCCCGTCCGCCTGCGCCTGGGCTGGAGACTAGGGCCCTCTGCTGGAAGCACGGAGAATCCCGCAGAGCCTCCAAATTGTCAAGCAATAGGGCATCGGGAGAGACCTACAGGTCACATCCTAGGGCAAGTGACAGGAACAGCTGACCCTCGGCCAGTGGTCTTGTGTGATTCCGACATGCTGCAGAGCTGGACCAAAGGGTCCGTCACCGCCCCTCCCAGCCTCGGCATCCTCGCCTTCCTCCCAGCCCAGGGCGGCGCCCCATCTGCAGCAAAGGGAAGCTGAATCACCAGGCTACCCACACTGCGGAAGCAGAGGACCTCCGGCTGGCACCCGTCCCTGGCCGGCAGCCCCTGATCTGTCCGCTGGGCACTCGGAGCCGACCAGCACCAGGACTCTGGGGTCCAACCCCCTCCTCCAGCCCTGGAGAAAGACCCCTGGGGAGCAGAGCTCTGAGCTGCGAGGCAAAGATGCCTCCCGTCTTTGCCCTTATTTGGATTTCCATTTTCCTGTCCGACCGACAGGGGCTCTCCGAGCTCAGGGTTGGATAATGGTGTCCCTAGAACACGACCGGTTGACCCAGATTCCACGCCTGGCCCTGGCCTCTCTCAGCTCTGGCGTCCACGTAAACAAGGACCAAGGCCCCAGCAGGAGCCCAGCCCGGCCGCGAGCCTTTTCCATCATCGGGCTTCCTTCCCCTCCGGAAGCTCCAGCCCACCTGGACACGGCTTAACCTCTCGCCAGTTGGCTGAGCAGCTGTCCCCGATGACCCCCGCGGATCTGGAGTAACTAGACCACAAAGAGGAGCCGCCAAGCCCGCCCGCAGCGCCCTCTGGTGGTCAGGATCCCGCATGCCCGTGCGTGCCCTCCCCGATCCCTTCTACAGCCTTCGAGCACCCACGGAAAAAACCCGAGCAGCGAGTGAGGCCTGAGGGACCCGAGCTCTCTGTTGGGGCTGGGCCCCGGGATCAGCACTGTCTCATCTTCCCCTGGGCATCGTGACGCATGCTGGAGCCGCCAGTTTACTGAACGGCTCACACTGCAGGGCAGGGGGTGCAGATAAAGGGATTTCCAGGCTGAGGGGCAGAGACACTTAGGGCTTCTCCCGAAGGAATTCTGAGAAGCGACCTGAGTCAGCCAGCGAGACGCTCCTACCACCACCACTGTTTCTGAGTAGGAGGAATCTGGGCCCCTAGATACAGGATATATTCTTTTGGGGATTTTTTTTCTGTTTTCTTAGTGTTCCTTGCAATAAAAACAATACTAAAAATAATGTGAAAAGGAAAAAAGGCAGGCGTTGAGGCCAAGGATTTAGCTCAGTGGTACGGGGGTCCTTGCACTTGCCCAGCTTCATGGAGGCCAGAGGGGCTCCTGCACATCACTCAGAGTCAGCTCGAAAACTCAGAGCTGACTGCATTTACCCCACCTGCACAAATCCTTCAAATCTGAGCCCTGACGCTGGGCTGATGCTCTGGAAAGCGAGTTATGTGGAGAGGAGCCCCGGGGGCTGCTGGGAAGGGAGAGAGCAGTCATGTTCATCTCTAGCAACGGGGCATCTTTAGCAGCACAACCACATCCCATCCCACCCCACCCCACCCCACCACGATTACGGAGTGCAAATGAGCAAGCGCTCAGGGGTTTGGAGCAAGGCATTTCACCTTAAAACAGACCAATTTTCCCTGGGTTTCTGGCTGCTCTTCTGTTTGTTCCAGTGTAGAAGAATGCTTTCAGTCACTTTCTTCCTTAACTGCCAGACCCTAGGTTTATCTATTTTTAAAAAAGATTTTGCCGGGCGTGGTGGCTCACGCCTGTAATCCCAGCACTCGGGAGGCAGAGGCAGGAGGATTGCTGTGATGTGAGTTTGAGGCTGAGCTCGGGGCCAGCCTGAACCACAAAGTGAGACCCTGTCTCAAAAAACCTAAAAAGATTTTATTGGTACATTCAATATACACATCATGATCACACTTAACATTGAGGATTTGTACCAGGAGGTATTTCAAGTTAGTGCTCTAGCAAAAGGCGTGCATTTATTTCTTTATTTTAAATTTTTTGAGATAAGAGTTTTGCTTTGTAGTTCAGGCTGGCCCTGAACGCGCTATGTAGCCCAAGCTAGCCTCAAACTCTCAGCAATCCTCCTGCCTCTGCCTCCTGAGTGCTGGGATTACAGGTGTGAGTCACCACGCCCGGCTCATTTTTAATCTGCAGCTTTAAGGACTGGACTATGTCTCTTCCCAGGCAGACCCACTGGAGCTTGGTGAGGAGCTTCGTGGAAGGAGGCACAGGGCATGAGTCTTGGGTTGACCCCTCTCTGAGAACAGTCTCAGACCCCAGCTGCTTGCTGAAGGCAAGTCCCCATATGCTGGCTGCAGAGGCCTGCGGTGGGGCCCTGTGGCTGCCTTGGCTAACAGGAAGGACAGTCCCAGCCTCTAGTTATAACTGGGGCTCTCTACGCCGTCAACAGCCACTGGAGTCCCCGTTTTCAGTGTTCCAGTAGAGGAGCGAGGTGGCTTCTCAGCTCATGCTTGTGGTTTCTTTTTTTTTCCTTCCCTCCTGCCCACCCTTTTCCCCTCCTCCTTTTCTTCCTTTCTTTCTTATAAATGTGCGTGGGGCTAAGGGAGACTGAACCCAGGACGTTTACATTGTCCTTTATCTCCAGCCCTGTTTGGAGCCAGGGTCAAATTAAATCACTAAATTGCAAGTCTCCTGCCTCAGCTTCCAAGAGAGCTGTGATTATAGGTATAAACCACTATGTCTGGCTTGGTTTTTATTTCTTTGAACCAGGATCTTGGCATGTTGCCTCGAACCCCTGGATTCAAGCATCCTCTTGCTTCAGCGGCTCCATTAGCTACAGCAGACCCAGCTCAGGCCCATGGCCCTGGCCCCAGAGCCACGCCCCTTCCCTTCCACAGCTTTACTGCCTAGTCTGAGGACTTGAGGGAGTCACTTTCTCTTTCAAAACACTAATTTCTTTATCTGTAAATCAGAGATGAGAATAAAATATTAATGACTCACAGAGTTGTGCCAGGCAGTGTCTAGCAAGTAGGTGCTCAGGGCTGCCACAGCCAGCATCTTCCCTGATACCGGGGTGAGTGCTCCCATGTGCTGTCCCCCTCCTCCCGGGCACCTGCCCTTCTCTGCCTTCTGTCTCAGGCTTGCCCAGGTGTGAGGCACCAGGAGGATACAGCACATGCTCAGAAAAACAAGCCTTTAATCGTTTCAGAGGTGGATACTGAGCAGCTGCATTGAGGCGTCACAAGCAGCTCTATGGCTACCATTGTGATAACGGAGTGGAGACAGACGTGGGGCCAGAGCCACAGCCTGGGCCATGGAGACCTCCTCAGAGGACCCCAGGCTCAGAGCAGTGGTACTCACAAAGCTGCAGCCAACAGACTTCCTCTCCTCTGCTGAGGAGTCTGAGGACCGCATGTCCTTCAGACCACAGGGCAGACTCCATGAGCCGGTGGGGCCCAGGTTCCCTGGGGAGGTGCTTGGCTCCCTGCTCCAGCAGGCAGTGGCTAAGATCCTCGGAGAGGTGGTAGGTGAGGTGATCTGGGGGACATCACTTCAAAGTCACAGGAGCAAGGTCAGGCGAGAGCAGGTACCAGGAGCCAGGAAGAAGGAAAAAAGCCTGGAGAGCGTGCAAGGCTGCTGGGGTGAGAGAGGCCAGGGCTACCATCTAACCAGTCTCAGCTCGATGGTTTCTCCATCCTGTGGTGTGTAGTCAGCAATACCTGGAGAAATACACAGAGGAAAGCACTTGGCAGGGCAGTGCCTCCCGACTCTCATCATCTGGACCCCACCCTGAAGCCAGGCTCTATAAGATCCACTTGGAGGTAGGAAGCTGGGAACTGTCCAGAGTCACTTAGTCTCTGAACTAGCTTTTAAAGGCTACTTTTGCAGAGCTTGCAGAGAATGGGGGTGCCAGATTGCATTCTGGGTATAAACACGGGACGGAAGGAACAGGGCCCCTGGCAGCACTTGGAGGGCAGCAACACTGTCTGTAATACCTCAAGGGCCATGAGGAAGAAGGCCTTGCTCAGTGTGGTCTGGAGGAAGAGCCAGTGTCACAGAGGAAGCTCCTCTTTGTGTTCCCGGTAAGACACCTAGGTTCAAGCCCAGGCTCCGCCACTCATTAGCACCGTGAGCAGGTGATTGAAACTCAGTGCTACTGTTCTCACTCATGCAATGGGAAGAATAACATCTCCAACACCTAGCTTGGGTTTGGGGCTCTGTGGTAGAGGGCTTGCCCAGAATGCATGGGCCTTGGGTTCCATCTTAGCATGGAAAAAAAATCAGAAATGATACCAACAACCCACAGAGGAGTTGGAGGGCTCCCGTGAGAGCCCAGGTGTGAAGAGGGTTTCCTTTGAATGGACAAGCCACAATCTGAATGCTGAGTTTACTCACAAAATTCGTACGTTAAAACCTAATCACCAGGGCAAAGGTACTAGAGGTGAGGCCTGTAGAAGTATTTAGGTCACGAGGGTGGAAACCTCAAGAATTGGATTACAGACTGAGGATATAGTTCAGTGGTGCTACACAAGGTCCTGAGTTTGATACTCTCCACTACAAAAAATAAATGCAGGCTGGGGATTTAGCCCACTGGCTCTGGTATCTGCCTGGCAAGTGCAAGGTCCCAAATTCAATCCCTGGTAACCACACACCACAATACCAGATGTGGTGGCTCATACCTGCTATCCCAGCACTCTGGAGGAGGAGGCAGGAAGATTGCTGTGAGTTGGAGGCTTGTCTAGGCTACATAGTGAGCACAGGGCCAGCCTGAACTACACATTGAGACTCTGTCTCAAAACAAAAACAAGAAATGCTACACACATGCCTATAATCCCATGCACTTATGAGGCTGACACATGAAGACCCCTGCAAGTTTGAGGCCAGCCTCAACTATATAGTAAGTTCAAGGCCAGCCAAACTGCATAGCACGTTGGGGGAGGAGACAAGCCTTTTAGCCAACCTGAACTACACAGTGAGACCCTATCTCAAAAAACAAAACAAAACAAAAATAACAACAACAGCATCAAAAAATACCCCCCAAAACCCATCAGGTTTAGGGGCACATATTTATAATCCTAGCACTTGGGAGGTTGAGGTAGGAGGACTGCAAATTCAAGGCCAGTCTGGGATAAATAGTCAATTCAATGCCAGCCTGAACTACATAGCGAGCTCTTGTCCCAGCTCTCTCTTTCTTTCTTTCTTTTTTTTAAGTTTGATTTTGAACTCACTATGCCCAGGCTAGCCTCGAACTCATGGCAATCCTCCTGCCTCTGCCTCTTGAGGACTGGGATTATAGGCATGAGCCACTATTCCCAACATTGTGATATATGATACCAGGATCAAACTCAGGACCTTGTGTTTACCAGGCAGACACTGGAATCACTGAGCTAAGTCCCGGGCCCTGAGATCTTATCTCAAAAAGTAAGCAAACAAAAATAAAATATAAAATGGATCGAGAGCTTCCTTGTCCCTTTTGCCATCTAAAGACATAGCTAAAAAGTAGCCAAATATTAACCAGAAAACAGGTCTTTATTGGACACCAAATATGCTTGCTCTTTGATCTTGGACTTTTGAACCTTTGAATTATGCAAAAATACATTTCTGTGGCTTACAGGTATCTAGCTTTTGGGATTTTATTACAGCAGCCTGAACAGAGCAAGCTAGGAGGAAACTTAAAATACTATAGTGAAGAAGTGACTTACGCTACTGGTTCACTATGAAAATAAATGAGAAGAAAGTATATAAAATATATCATTAATAATTTTACATTGATCATGTTTTGGAATTTTTTCTTTTTTTTGGAAACAAGGTTTTGCTTTGTAGTTCAGGCTGGCCCTGAGCTCACTATGTAGCCCAGGTGAGCTTTGAACTCATAGCCATCCTCCTGCCTCTGCCTCCTGAGTGCTGGGATTACAGGTGTGAGCCACTACACCTAGATTTCCTGTCTTTATTAACTAATTTGCCCTGTGCTATCTGGCTCTCAGGAAACCTTACTACAAGAGTTCCAGTAATGTCCCCTTTCCCTGTTCCCTACAACTAGGATTATAGGTTTGTGCCACCACACCTCGCAAATTTACTTAATATTTAAAATATCAACCAGTAGCCAGGTGTGGTGGCACATACCTATAATCCCAGCACTCCAGAGGCAGAGACAGGGGGAATCACTGTGAGTTCCACACCAGCATGGGCTACATATGAGTGAGTTCAAGGCCAGCTTGAACTGGACAGCCAGACCTTGTTTCAAAAAACAAGACAAGGACCAGGGACTTAGCTCAGTGGTTCCAGCACCTGTCTCGCAAGTGCAAAGGCCCAGATTCTATCCCCCAGTAGCCACATACAATACTGGGCGTGGAGACTCACACCCAGTAGCAACCAGTGCCACATACCACAGTGCCGGGCGTGGTGGCTCACGCCTGTAATCCCAGCACTCGGGAGGCAGAGGCAGGAGGATTGCTGTGATGTGAGTTTGAGGCTGAGCTCAGGGCCAACCTGAACTACAAAGCAACACCCTGTCTCAAAAAAAACAAGACAAAACAAAACAAAAAATCACCCAGGTATAGAGGTGTACAACTGTAATCCTAGAACTTTGGAGGCAGAGGCAGGAGGATGGCAAATTTGAGCCCAGCCTGGACAATTTAGGGACCTTAGCGAGATTCTGATGTGAAGGTCCTAGATTCAATCTCCAGTACTGAAGACAGAGAGAAAGGAACAAAGGAAGAAAAGCAGGGTGGGTTGAGTTGGTGAAGCCACACCACTGGTCAAGGTAGAAACGAGGAGGGGTGGCAGGCCACCAGACTCACCTTGCAGCAGAGGGGTGTCAGGGGCTTGGAGGAGCTGCCAGAACTCTTGGTCCCCAGCCACTTTCCCCATCACAGACGTAAGGAAAGGACCTGACAAGGAAGCTTGGGTTCCATACCTACAAAGGGGGAAGGTGAAAAGAGAGAGGTGACAGTCAGCACCGGGGGGCAGAAGTAGAGCTCATCCTCACCAGCACAAACATCTTGCCTTGGTCTTCAGGGCCAGCACTGGCCAAGCCCCTCCGGGGTCACCTCACTATAGGTCCAAGGGTCTTCCCTCCAGCGAATCCTCTCAGTCCCACCGATAATGCTCAGTGAGGTGTCGTCCTCCATGTTGACCACGAGTTGGCCTCCAGGGAGAGACACATATGACTCTCAACCCAGCAGTCGTCCTCTCTCTGGGGGCTGTGTTGTGGGGGGTGAGAAGCAGAAGCTGTGGGCATCTTAGAGCAGATGCCAGCGTGCAGTAAGAGAGGGCAAGTACACAGAGACGCAGCGACCTGGGAACAGGCAGGGATAGCAGTGGCAGCAGTGGGTCTCTGGTTCTGGAAGTTTCCGTGCCTCAGTGGCATTTCCTTCTTGCTCACACTGCTCTGATTTTACACATGCCACACTTCCTATTGCTGGAGATATCCCAGCAGTTTGGGAGACTGAGGCAGGAGGATTGTGAATTCAAGTACCCAGTCTGGGCAACTTAGGGAGACTCGGAAACAAAATAAAAACTACGAATGAGTTGGGGATGTATCTCAGTTTGAAGGTCCTGCATATAATCCCTAGGACCAACTCCTGCCCTTAAAATTTAAAAAAAAAAAAAAAAAAAAAAAAATGACCTGGAAGCTCACTTTGAGGGATTGTTATATGCCCATTGCCTAAGTAATGACAAACGGGCTTGAGGGGTGGTTTGGTTGGTTGGTGTATTTAAAGGGAGAAGTCTGGTACTGGCGATTAAACCTATTGTTCCAAGACCTTCCTCCTCTATGTATATCAAAATCCACAGATGCCTAAGAGCTTGTATAAAGTGCCCTAGTGTTTGCATATCATCTCATTCACTTTAAACGCCTCCCACGTGGCTCCTGTACTCAACACAGCCACTCACTTGCACTAATGCAATTGATGGGGTGTCCATGATGGTTTCTCGGAGGTTCTCAGAGCTCTGAATAAAAAATGTGCAACTGTGTTTGTTTTTCCTTTTACTGACAATATCCAAACGTGAGTACTAGTAGGTTCTGGGTAATTTCCATGTCTGCTGGACTGAGCTGGGCCAAGGTGCTCAGCGTGTGTATGTAGCTGCCAGTGACCAAGCTGGTACTCAGCATCACCACCCTGTGCACCACGGGAGATGGAGGTGGAAGAGAAGCAGGGAGAGGCCGTAACAGTGAAGAGAGTGCTGGGCCGAGGAGGAGCCTAGAGAGCTCTGGCAGCCTGGTTAGTGGCGGCTCAAGTATAAGGGAGCACAGATCACCGGGCTGGGCGGTGTAAGCCCAAATTCATGCAGATTATTTAATGATAATTAAAATATTATCATTTTAAAATATTTTCTTCCTATGTAATTTGCAAAGTTGTTTAGAATTTATGGCTGTCTAGAGGAGGAAAAAGAAAGGAGTTCACTATTAGTACATACCAAGTGTACTTTGAAAAGAAGGGACTTAACCTGGGTCAGGAAGAATTCTTTTGTTTAATTTTATTTCAGACAAAGTCTCACTACATAGCACAGGCTACTTTTGAACTCAAGGCAACCTTCTCACCTCAGCCTCCAGAGCACTAGGGCTGTAGGCATGTGGCACCATGCCTACACTGGGAGAAATCTTGCCCTTTTACAGGGGCCTCCACATATCCCTGCTCTGAGAGTCCTTCACCCAGATGACCTCAAAGATGCATCGTTGGTTGCAGAATGCTTTTCTCTGGGAAGTCTGGTTAGGGGAGAAATTGGGTCCTCTCAAACTGAGGCACATCTTTTCAGAGAAGAGGCCAAGGGAAGAGATGATTGATAGAAAGCACTCAACTTTTCTGAGTCAGAGTTTTCCCTGGTGATGTGAGAATCACGCTCACCTTACTTAGGTGTGGATGGGCTGACAGAGCAGTGCTCTAGAGATGCTCTTGCCCAGAATGGTCAAATCTCACAGTGAGAAGAAAGGCTGTTTGTGTTTCCAGTACGAGGGACTGAATCCAGGGCCTTGGCACTGAGCTACATGCCAGACCTTTTCTTAGACTTTTTTTTTTTTTTTTTTTTTTTTGAGACAAGGCCTTATTTTGTAGTTTAGGCTGGCCATGAGCTCAGCCTCGAACTCACAGCAATCCTCCTGCCTCTGCCTCCTGAGTGCTGGGATTACAGGCGTGAGCCACCACGCCTGGCACCATGGTATATGGTACTGATTACTGGTGGGCATGAGTCACTACACCCGGCATTGTTGTATATGGTTACTGGGGATTGAACTAGGGCCCTTGCACTTGCTTGCAAGACAGGTGTTGGAATCACTGAGCTAAATCTCTGGCCCCTCACCTTTTTTTTTAGACAGGGTCTCACTATATTGTTCAGGTGGCCTTGAATTGACTATGTCATCCACGCCGGGCTAGAACTTGTGGCAATCTCCCTGCCTCAGTCTCCTGATGCTGGGATTACAGGCACAAGCCACCATGCCTGGCGCTTAAAAATTCTCATGCTTATTAAAGCTGACCTGCCTTAAGTCAGCTTTGGGAACACTTACTGGAGAGCAGAGCAGCTGAGCTCCAGTGTAGGAGCTTTGCTTCAGGGCCTTGTTGTCTCAGTGACAACGCTGACCTGTAGTTTCTGTTTCCATGACAGCAAGCATGCAAAAGGAGTACAGAAGAGACAAGCAGTTCTCTCTCAAAGGAATCCTCTTTGTCCCCTGTCCCCTGTCCTTTCTATGACCCTGTTTCAGGTATGTGGGCTTGACAGGGGTGTGGGCTAGAGGGTGGGGGTCTCACATGAATCCTCCTAGCCCCTGGGCCTTCTTCAGAACGTCTTCCAAGGAGGACCCGGCTGCAACAGAGATAGTTTGTTTGTACGGCGGCAAGACGCTGGGGACCTTCAGTGTGACACTGATGACCTCTGGGATGTGTACCGATGAGAGGTCCGCAGGAGCTGGTAGCAACAGGGCTGTGCCAGGGAGAAAGGAAAGAGCAGCTGGTGTGAGGATAGGGAGCCAGGACGTGAGTCGTCCTTTCCTCTCTTGAGATGCTGCAGCCCATCTGGACCCTGTCCTTTCCTGTGACCTCAGTGCAGTCACTGCCATGACCATCTGCTCAGTTGGAACCTGGCTGTCACCTCAGCATTCCTTATCCCTCAGCCTCCACATCGCTCCACCTCCCAAGATCAGGTTCTTTGCTCTTTTCTCTGCTTCCGAATCTCCTTTGTACTTTCTTGCCCCAGAGGAATCTTTAAGAACATATATTTGTTCCTGTCACTCCCTTATGATTTCTAATGGTCTCTTTTTATTTTATTATTTGTTTTGTTTTTGCTTTTTTTGCAGTGCTGTGGACTAAACTCGGGACCTGGAGCGTGCTGGGCAAGCACTCTAACACTGAGCTACACCGCAGCCCTCAGCTCTTCGTCATTCCTGCTCATTCCCCAACAGATCTCTCTCTTTTGCAAAATGTTCTCTCAAAGTCTTTACCTCTCTGTGCCTTTGACCTCCCTTGTCCACTGGTAAATCCCCTTCACCTCTTCAAATCTCTTTCTCTCCCCGTCCTCAACCCCCCATCTCTCATGGTTCTCACTATATTGTTCAGGCTGGTCTTGAACTTAGTACATAAACCAGGCTGGCCTCAAACTCATGATCCTTCTCCATCAACCTCTAAAATGCTGGAAGTGCAGGCATGTACACCACATCTGGCTGGTTTCCCTTTTCTTTCTTGCTTGTCTGTTTGCTTGCCCTCTTTTTCTCTCTCTCTTCCCTACTTCCTGTCCTTCCTTCCTTTCTTTCTCTTTATTTGTTTTTTCGAGACAATGTCTTGCTACATGGCCCAGGCTACTTTTTTTATTGTTGTGTTTTTTTGAGACAGGGTCTCACTTTGTAGCTCAGGCTGGCCCTGAGCTCAGCCTCAAACTCACTTCACAGCACTCCTCCTGCCTCTGCCTCCCGAGTGCTGGGATTACAGGTGTGAGCCACCATGCCCGGCACTGTGGTATGTGGTACTGATTGCTGCTGGGGTGAGTGTCTTGTCCAGTATTGTATGTGGTTACCGGGGAAATCTAACCCGGCCCCTTGAGCTTGCAAGCCAGGCGCCAGAACCACTGAGCTAACTCTCTGACCCTTTTTTTAGTTTTTTTTTTTAGGTTTTTTTGAGACAGGGTCTCGCTTTGTGGTTCAGGCTGGCCCTGAGCTCAGCCTCAAACTCATATCACAGCAATCCTCCTGCCTCTGCCTCCCAAGTGCTGGGATTACAGGCGTGAGCCACCACGCCCGGCACTGTGGTATGTGGTACTGGTTGCTGCTGGGTGTGGGTCTCCACACCCAGTATTGTTATGTGGTTACCGGGGAATCGAACCCGGG
>PVIR01023261.1:0-12451 GCA_004026965.1 Petromus typicus | reverse complement strand
TCCCCCTTTTTTTAGTTTTTTGAGACAGGGCTTCATTTTGTAGTTCAAGCTAGTCCTGAATTCACTATATAGCCCATGCTAGCCTTGAATTCATGGCAATTCTCCTGCCTCTGCCTCCTGATTGTTGGGATTACAGGCGTGAGCCACCACACCCAGCTATTTTTGTATGTGTGGTACCAGGATTGAACTCGAGACCCGGCCCTTGTCAGGCAGGTGCCAGAACCACTAAGCCACATCTCTGGCATGCTAGCCTTTAACCCAGGCAATCCTCCTGCTTCGGCCTGCCACATGCTGGGATTGCAGGCATGCACCATCTCACCCAGATCCTTCTCTTTCTTCATCTCTGTCTCTTTCCCTCTCTATCCCCTCTCTCCCTACTGTAGAAGGGGCCCACTCAGCACGCTCCATTTGGTATTTTTGTTTCCATGCTGTAATATGTATCTGGGCCATATGTGGTCCTGGACAGCTACTGAAGCTACTTGGCAAATATAAACTTTTAAGACTATTATGTGATCATTAACGACATTTTGCATGACTCACTGCACAGAGCTCATTGAGCGAGAACATACTGGAAAGCCATGTGAGGAAGTGGGCAGTATGGCGGGTGCTACCTCTGCTTTCTGTGCCCACCAGTCAGTGAACTCCAGTCCACCTGCATCCAAGTTACACATGCTCGTGGGGCCTCACAAGTGAAGCCCAGTGAGCACTGGTAGTGGTATTTCAACCTATTTAGATGCATGTGTCTCTGAAGAACGGGATTTACTGTTACTAAGCAGATATGTCAGCTTTCTTATTTACTTCTTAAATTGGGCTTCTGTTTACGTGTAAGATAATTTAATAAGGTAAAAACTGAAAAGGAAGATTTGTTACTAGAAGACACTTACATGGCAAATATAAACTGGCCTGTTCCTCCCCAGTCAATGCAGCACTGGTGAGCCCAAAGGGTGGACACCCAGGCCACGAGCTGTGACCACACAGACCCACAAACTCAGGTGGCCTCGACAGCCTCCCCACATTGGGACACACAGACATTAGTGAGTGCTTCACAAATTGGAAAGAGCTTGGCTACCTCGTGGGGCCTGGCAATCTGGGAAGATGAGATCCACATAGGTCTTGTGGTTGAGGACAGGCAGCAGCTGGGAAATCATGAGGGCATTCTGGAAGGTTCCATCCTGCAGGCCGGCCAGCAGAGCTGCCCTTGCCTTAAGGCACGCAGTGCCCACTGCCACCCCAGATATGGGGGAGGACATTAGCAACTGCGACAGGACAGGTGGGACAGAGGGAAAAGGAGTCAGTGAGAAGGGAGAGGTCAGATCCTCCACCCGACCAGCCACTCCCCACTCCAGTACCCCTCCCCGAGGGATGGCCGGGGCTCCAGGGTCAGTTTCCCACCTGCAGCGCCAGTGGGGTGCTGTAGACATTCCCAAAGTAGCCCTCAGGGGTCTGGGCCTCCAGGATCTTCTCTTGAACTGTCCCAATAGCCAGAGTGATGCGCTGTCTCAGATCAGGATTGAAGTAGGAGCGCTCCAGGCAGCTAAAGGCCAAGCCTGCCATGGCCAGTGTGTCTGAAGGAACAGGATTTATGATGATTTGGACACCTGCACCGGGCCAGGCCAGACAAGGCCAGGCACGGCCTCCAGGTTCAAGACCTTGTGGTAATGAGCGGCCATGGGAAGGCTCGAAAAAGTTGTGGGCAACATGGTCAGATCAGCGACAGACACCGGCTCAAGTCCAGATGCTGAATGTCCTGTGTTCCAAAACACCTCTCAGTCCTGGGCAAACTATCCTTGTGAGGCTACTTTCCATGAGGCTCTGAGGCAGAACAATCTCCCTGCTGGCAAGGGCCCTGCAGCTGCTCTCCTGACACCTGCCCCCTCCACTTTCTGCATCCAACTCCCCCTGTGCAAGGAACACACTTCTTCCTGGAATGTCCGACCTAGAAGAGACCTCAAATAACAATGACAAGAAACGGAAATGGCAAAATGGCGGCCCAGTCACGCAGAAGGAAGCAGATCCTGAATCTAGTTCTCAGGTTTATATAGTGCTGAGAGTGTTATTATGCACCCAGAACTTTCTCTATGCTCAGGAAGGTGCCAAGCCCTTTGCTTGTAAGGCATTTTATTTTATTTTACATTATTTTGGTACCGGGGATTGAACTTGGGACCTTGCACTTGTGAGGCAGGCACCAGAAACACTAAGCTAAATCCCTGGCAAAGCATCCTTTATTGGGAGCTGCTGACAGGTCATTTTATAGGCAAGGCCACCTGACTTGCCCAGGAAATCCAACCGTGTGTGATGCTTACTGGAGCTAGGGTCAGGATCGCAGCCTGTGGCCCACACATCAGTTCCCTGCTAAAAGATTTGATAAGAAGAGATCTCAGGGAAAAGTGAGCATGGGTACAGGGTGTGGAGGTCTTCTTCTGGGGCTGGGACTGGTAAATTGCTGGCCTGCCCTCAACAGGGTTTGGCTCACTCACCCACTGCAAGATGATCTTGGTGGTCGTGTTCCACAGCATACAGGAGCTTGCCCACCACCCTGTCATGGACCAGCTTCTGGTGAACACACAGGGCCAGGATGCCGAGGCCATACTGATAGTAGCTAGTATGAGGGTGGCCTCTGTGATCATGCCCTGGGAGGGAGAAAGCCAAAGGGTGGGTGTTAATGCAGGCCTATGGGCTTGTCTCTGCCCTCTCCCAGCAAGCCAGCCAACACACGAGACTCTCGCACCCCAACACAGCACTTCCTTGAAGCATATATGATCTTTCATTGCCTTAACTAGGCCTTGCTGAGGTCTAACTGCATATCAGACACCAGCAAGCAGGTAGCAGTGGACATGGTATGACGGAGTTCTGACTGCAACATAAGTAGTGCCCACCAGAGCCCGCTTGTAAATGAACGTATGGTCTGAGGTCTCTGGAGCCACGTGACAGAAGTCTTAGAATAGCTAGGGATCAGGACAGAATTCCATAAGGAAGTGGCACTGGGGATGAGGACAGGAAAAGGCAGAGCAAGAATGAAGGGGAAGGAAGGGACATGTATGAGCCTGGCTTGTATGCTGAGAGACCAATGTGGTCAGTGCCCACAGAGGAATGGGCGAGAGTGAGGGGAGGGCAGAGCTTAGAAAGGAGAAAGAGGCAGACACAATGGGCCTGGGCTGTTACTAATGCAGTGAGGGGCTCCTGTGGGGTAGAATTTGTGTTGAAAAGCCTCACTCTGAGTGTTATATGCTAGGTAACACCAGCAGGCTAGAAAGTAGTTAAGGAGTTGCATAGGTGTCCTAGAAGGTGACTAGTCAGCCCAGGTTAGGTGGCTGAGCATCAGGACCGGCTAACAGTGTGTATGAGTAGAGTTCAGAAAAGGCTGGATAAAGCATGCTTACTGGAGCAAGCAAGAGTATCTAGGTAGATAGTACGATAGTTAAAATGCAGAGTGAAAAGAGGTCTGAGGAAGAAATCCAAAGTTCCGGTTCTCACCAAGAATATCACCAGGTAAGCCCTCCTAGCCCCTTCCCATACCCAGCAGATGGTGTCCCCTCACCAATGGCTCTCTTCTCCTCCTCCAGGAACCACTTGAGCTGTGACACCAGCTTGTCCCCCTTGCGGCCCCTGACGAACTCGCAATTGGCCCTGAGAGCGAGCATGTAGAGAGCCAGCTGGCCCACAGAAGGCTTGGTCTGGCAGTCACTGTTGTCATCACTGGTGGCAGGCCTAGGGCAAGGACGATTAAGAACTGGTGTTCCATTTTCAACTGTTAAGAACTGTTACCACATTGGCAAGCCTGGCTTGTGGTGCCCCTAACATAACATCACAAAGTGGAAAAAATGTTAACAGTTGGAAACTTTTTGCTAGAACATGCAAAAGTAAGGTATGGTGAGCTATGTCCCTGTGAGCTATATGTCACAGATGTTTAAACAGATGGAAGATTGAAATCAAGGAGAAATTCTGAGGATACCAGCATTCAAATCACCTGGGCTTTGCCCAATGCTTCACCCTTGCGCTCTTTCCTTTCTTTCCTTTACTGCCCTACATTCCTTTCTCAAGAGGAGGTTGCTCTTGATTCTTCAAGTTCATTCAAAACCAGAACAGTCCTGTCCTTAGTGCTCCTTGGGAAGACAGCAGAAAGACGCCGCTTCTAGGCTAAATACAAAAGAATGCAGTTATGAATTAGTGATGTCTGCTTCAAGCACAGGAAGGATGAAAGAAACTAGTCATGGATTGGTGATGTCTGCCTAATGCACAGAAAAGAAGCACAGTCAGGTGTTGCTTCTGGGCTCAGTGCAAGAATATAGCAATGGATTAGTGATGCCTGTTTCAGGTATAGGAGGGACTGGCACAGAATAAGTGTGGTCATGAATTAGTGATGTCTGCCTCACATATAAGAGCATCCAGTAACAGTACAGCAGTCCTGTACTAACAGCTCTGATTTCATTCTATCACCTCCTTCATTCTATAGATACAGAAGCATCCACAAAAGACAAAATTTGCTTAATGTCTCCCAACAAAGCAGTGACAGGCCCACACCAGAAACCAGGTCTCTTGTCTCTGAGGATGTGAAGCAAAACATACGGAAAGAAGAGAGAGTGCAACAATACCCCAGGAGGCACCGTTGATAATCGAGCTTGAGTTTGTGCAGATAGAGGTCTTCCCTGGCCCCAGCCTGCAGACTGGAGAGACGCAGGCCCACGTAGATGCTAGGATTCAGGTGCTCCCAAGAGAGCAGGTCCATCCAGGGCAAGAGGTGCTGGCCAAGCCTCTCCACCAGCTGCCTATCCATCTGCGGTATGTCTTAAGAAGAAAAACAGTGCACATAAAGTTGTACGCCAGGCCAGTAGCAATAACTGGCTTGACTTATCAGGGCCTTCCCCAGAAAGTAAACGCCCTTTTTCCCATCTTCACCTGACTGCACCCCATCTCATCTGGTCCCCACACCAGACCTACAATGTAGATATTGTCACTGCTGTTTTGCACAAAAGAAATAGAAATTCAAAGTCACACTGTGCCTTATACAAGGCTGCAAAGCCAAAGATGGGTCTGACTGCAGACTCATTCTGTCCACTGACAAGAACTTCAGCCCCACCCAGTATTTGGGATGCATCCAGTTTCCAACCTCTACAAACCACTAGCTGGTGCATAGAGGCTGCCTGGTCAGTTTCCTCCAGGTGGATCTCAGAATGATGCTTTTCCTGCCATGCCACATCTGTGTTCAAGTGAAAACGGCCTGATATTGTGAGGCTGCTAACAGTCAGCCATTTGTGCCTGGGAATCTACCTGCAGCTGTGTAATCAGGATGCCGAAATGCTCTGGTAGTGGAAGCCTCAGGGTTATTTCCCAGCTCTGGTTAACTGTTCAAGCCTTGGGGAAGGGAGGGACCTGAGCTTGGCACAGGGTCACTAGCAGTAGACTGGCATGGAGACACTTCAGACTTTCTTTCCCTTTTACTGCCTCGCTGCTTTTCAGTCACTGCCAGTGACAGCTTCCCAAGGACCATGGTGGCTTCCACTGTACCACATTTCAGAATGCCAGGCAGGGACACTCCACTCCCTCCCACTGAGGACTAAGGAAAAGAACTGGTGCAATGTTTTGCTAAATCCTCAGCTTCCTGGGTTTCTAGAACACAGTTCCATCTCTTTATGTTTGTTTTGTTTTTAGAAAGAGAGAATCTTATTATGTAATTCAGGCTCGCTTTGAACTTACCATTTAGCCTAGCCTGGCCTCAAACTCAGGGCAATCCTCCTGCCTCAGCCTCCTGAGTTCTGGGATTGCAGGTGGGTGCCACCAACCTCGATTCTGTCTCCACTTCTGTAGGATTCTGTCTCTTGCTGTCTGACAGCCTGATCACTTGTTCATCTTTATCTCTTTTTCTTCCCCATTCCTGAACCTGGTAAAAGGGCTCCGTGTCCCCACTCTGATCTCTGACCTCCCCTACTGATGAGTCAGCTGGAGTTAAACTGCTAAGAGGAGGAGGCAGCAGTAAAGGGAGGGTGATAAGCACAATTTAACTTCTTTAGAAAGACGCTGGGCAGATTCACCCATGATAATAAAAGTGGCCTTGGGCCAGGGATTTAGCTCAGTGGTTCTGGCATCTGTCTGGCAAGTGCAAGGTCTGGAGTTTGATCCCCTATACCACATACCACAATGCTGGGAACAGAAAAAGGGGACATTACTGGAACTTCTATAGTAAATCCTGGTCTCCTGTGAGCCAGGCAGCACAAGGCAAATTAATTAATAAAGACGAGAAAGCCCAACACTCAGGAAGCAGAGGCAGGAGGATTTCTGGGAGTTCAAGGTTAGGCTGGGCTACATAGTGAGTTCAGGACCAGCCAGAACTACAAAGCAAGACCCTGTCTCACAAAATAAATAAATAAAATAAAATAAATAAAAGTGGTCTTGCACTGGGCACAGTGGTACAGGTCTATAATCCCAGCACTGAGCCCAGAGGATCGCTGTAAATTTAGGGCCAGTCTAGGTTACATATTGAGACCTTGTCTAAAAAAAAATAAACAGCGGGACCGGGGAGTTAGCTCAGTGGTTCCGGCGCCTGTCTAGCAAGCGCAAGGACCCGGGTTCGATTCCCCGGTAACCACATAACAATACTGGGTGTGGAGACCTACACCCACACCCAGCAGCAACCAGTACCACATACCACGGTGCTGGGCGTGGTGGCTCATGCCTGTAATCCCAGCACTCGGAGGCAGAGGCAGGAGGATTGTAATGTGAGTTTGAGGCTGAGCTCAGGGCCAGCCTGAACCACAAAGCAAGACCCTGTCTCCAAAAAACCTAAAAAAAATAAATAAACAGCGGGGCCGGAGATTTAGCCCAGTAGTTCCAGCGCCTGTCTTGTAAGTCCAAGGACCTGGGTTCGATCCCCGGTAACCACATACCATACTGGGTGTGGACACTCACACCCAGCAGCAATCAGCACCACATACCACAGTGCTGGGCGTGGTGGCTCACGCCTGTAATCCCAGCACTTGGGAGGCAGAGGCAGGAGGATTGCTGTGATGTGAGTTTGAGGCTGAGCCCAGGGCCAGCCTGAACTACAAAGGGAGACCCTGTCTCAAAAAAATAAAATAAAATAAACAGCAACAATAAAAAAAATCCCCAAACCAAACAAAGTGGCCCCAAGCAAGCTCTGTCCCCACCATGGCCTCCTGCTCTCAGGTGCTTCCTGCATACAGGGCCACCCAGCTCTGCCAGCTGAGGGTTAACTGGCGCTGGCATTCAGAAGCAGAGGAACATACCTTGCTTTTGCATTGGTACAGCAATCATTGTTGGGTTGACAAGTACATAGATTTAATGATAAAGCAGGTACCATGGGATTCCTGTACCACAATAAGCAGGAGGCAGGGACACATCCTTAGATCATTCTATGAAGAGGGAAAGAGGCTGGGAATGATTAAGTGATTCAGCAGCACCGAGCTGCACCTCCATCCCAGTTCAAGGTCCTTCAGAACTCACAAGGTCAGGCTTTTGGGCTGACTATCAGATGAGGAACAAGAGGAAAAGCTGTGACTGGCCCAACCCTGGCTCCCTTGGGGACCGTTTGGACAAGTACCAAGGACTCAGAGCTGAGGGGTCTGACTGCCCTTATGGGACATAGGCCAGAGAATTCTGGTGCCCTGGGAAGAGCCTGGCCTGAAGTTTCAAAGGTCCAGTACAGCTGCAGCACCTTAAACAGGTCACTTGGCTAGTCTGACCCTCGATTTGCTTATCTGACACCTGTGTCTGTCTGCATCTGCCTCTCAGGGTTCTCATGATCACAAGAGACCCAGTGTGCAAGGTAAAGGGAGGGAAGGACAGAAGTGGGCAGTCAGGCTCCCAAGGCTTCCTTCCACTTCCTGCTTGCCTTGGTGCACCCAGAGGTCTCTGGGTGCACCCAGAGAGTTGCAACCGTGGGACACACCTGCAGGAGGGGTCTTGGGCACTCACTCTTCTCCACCTGGAATGTGATCCCCACTCCCCTTCCTCACTGGTTCGTTCCCTTTCCTCCTTTGGGTCTCAGCTCCCAAGAGGGTCTCTAAGTCTTTCCCTAATTGGTGATCCCCTGGCTGTCTATTCCATTCCCTCCTGGTTGGCCTCTCCTGGGGCACCACCATAAACCAATTTGTAAACTTGATTTCTTTCTTTCTTTTTTTTTTTTTTTTTTGAGACAAGGTCTTACTAAATAGTTCAGGCTGGCTTTGACCTCACTAAGCAGCCCAAGCTGACCTTGAACTGAAGGCAATACTCCTGCCTCAGCCTCCCAAATGCTAGGATGACAGCCATGTGCCACACACTCAGCTCAACTTGATTTTTTTTATCCACTCCTTTCCCTAGGATTATAACTCTAGGAGGACAGGGATGAAACTGGTCCCGTTCTTTGTTCTTTCTCCAAAGCCTAACACTACGCCAGGCACTGAGAAGCCTCGGTTACAAGTGTGTTGGTTGGATAAATGAACATATACCTGAATTCATGGAGGAGCTCTTGATCCTTTCCTAATGTCTGACCTGATCTCGTCTGATTTCCTTATTTGAAAGTCAGGCATATAACTAATCTCAATACAAAATGCCAACACTGGGGTCCAGAAAACCCTAAACTATTGTGGGAGCCCGAGGAGCAAATAAATTCCCCCATCCCACCCCTGAGTCTCAGTTTCCCCAGAAGATAGGGGAAGATAGGCCACATAGTCATTTCTTCCTGCAACTCAGGAGGAAAAAGGAATGAGATGGGGGCTGGTTACTCACCACAGATCTCGGAGAGAGCCCCCAGGGACCCCAACAGGAAGAGGAAGGCCCCAAGGTTCCCCATGGCAGGGGCAGGTGGGTGAGCAGCAGGCGAGAAGCCGGAGAAACTCCTGGGGCTGGACTTGCAAAAAGATCTGTCTGACCACAACAGTTCACCACCTCTGCCAGCAGGACGCAGCTTCCTGTCACTGATTAATCTCTCCACTCCCCTCAGTGTGCTGCTAAATCAGCAAGAGAAAGGGGAAAAGGTCTGTTATTGAGAGGGGAAGAAGGCCAAAGGACAGGGGAAGGAAGGGCAGAGCTGCCTTCCTTGACATAGGGGACAAAGGGAGAGAAAGGGTCAGAAGGGACTGTGTGGGACAACTTGAGACAGTTACTGTCTTTCTGCACTGTTTAAAGAGCCTCAGACCAGAGTGGAGAGCCTGATACCTGATCCGCCACATTCATTTAATGGCCTGTCTGGCGTCCCCTCCAGCTGTTCCAATGACGGACCTAAAGAACTGAGGGGCCTACCTTGTGCTCCTCAAAGAAGCGGCCCTGCAAATGCCCACCCTGGCTGTGCACAAGAAGCAGAACGGGGAGCTGTGGTGGTCACACGAGCAAGAGCTCTGGAATCAGCTGTCCTCGGCCGCTGGGCAGCCCCAAGGGCGGGGCAGCTGCTGGAATCACGTGGGCTGGCCAGCTTCCTCAGCCAACCCGATCCAGCTGCAGACTTCCTGGAGATGGCAAAACAAAACAAGTTAAAGAATAAAACGGAACCACTGGATCCACAACAGGCAAGGAGCAGGGCAGCTTGCCAGACTAAGGAAACAATGTTTAAAAGAATCTCTGCAGAGAAGAGAAAGAACAAAGGATCCTTCACTCCCCCTGGCCCTTCAAACGCTCACTCGACACAGAGTCAGCTAGTGGTGGCTGTGTCACCTGAGCCAGGCCACCCAACCTGAGTTTAAAATAAGCCCCCACTTCTGAGATGAGAGAGTTGAACAAAATCATCTAATAGCTCCCTTTCAGTTCAATCTGGGAGGATGTTATGATATTAAAATCCCTCTAACCATCTGCAAATGAGATTTATGTTACGTTTTGAGATGAGGTGTCACTCTATAGCCCAGGCTGGCCTTGAACCACAGTCATCCTTCAACCTCAATCTCCTGAGTACTACAATTACAGGGCAATATCTAAATGAGATTTTTGTTGCACTTATTTTATGACAAATTACCAAGATTCATTCTTTTAAGATAACCTAGTTTTATGTCTGACTTGTTATCAACTTTTGATTCTGGCAAACTGTCTTTTATAATAATAAAAAATTTTCAATTTAACAGTCAATATGTATCTTGATCATGCTTTGTGGTTAATGAAGATACCTGCTTAGAATCGTACACTACAGCTCTGAAAACTAAGACTCAATTAGTAACTAAAAGACTCTTGCCTCAGCCTACAAGTAGCTAACTGTAGGCATATGCCACTGTACCCTGCCCTATAAATTTCTTCTTCCAAGAGCTGCATCACAATTTTATTTTTCATTCAAAATCTTAAAGAAGTACTACATTAAGGAGTACAGTCTCATTTTTTTAAAACTGCAATGTATATACGATACATTTTGGTTATATTTTTTACATAAATGATTTATTTTGTGTCAACAGGAGTTGAACCCAAGTCCTCCAGTATGCTAAAGAAAAGGACCATCACTGAGCTATATACTCTCAGACCTTTTTCATTTTATTTGGAGGTAATATCTTGCTAAATTGCCCAGGCAGGTCTGAAATATGCAATTTTCCTGCCTCAGTCTTCTAAATACAGTAACAGAGATTCTATGTGCTCTTGTCCTTGGCTTGATTTTTTGTTTGTTTGTTTTTTGAGACAAGGTCATGCTTTGTAGTTCAGGCTGGCCCTGAACTCACTACGTAGCCCACACTGGCCTCAAATTCACAGCAATATTCCTGCCTCTGCCTCCCAAGTGCTGGGATTACAGGCATGTGCCACCATGCCTGGCTGTGCCTGGCTTGATTCTTATTTTATAACATTCTTTTAATTAGCAGATTCTAAAATTCTTTTAGTTACTACGAATTAATTATTTGTAAAGTAATCTCAAGTCACAAAGCGTGTTTCTTTTTTCTTTTTTTTTTGAGACAGGGTCTCACTATGTAGCCCAAGTGAGCCTCAGACTCAACAATCCTCCTGCCTCTGCCTCCCAAGTGCTAGGATTACAGGCGTGAGCCACCTCACCCTGGAACTGTGGTATGTGCTACTGATTGCTGATGGGTGTGAGTCAATATGCCGCCCAACATTGCTGTGTATGGTTACTAAGGATCCAAGTAGGGACCTTGCACTTTCAAGGCAGGTGCTGGAACCACTGAGCTAAATCCCTGGCCCTAGATTGTTTGTTTTAATATATGGGCATAGAAAACTAAGTTTGTATTCTCCCTTTGATTGGACAGTAAATTTTTTGCTTTCTCATGAGAGATCTCTTTCTAGATCTGAAATGTTAAGATTCTAATAGTTACCCACAGATATTTACTTTCTGAATGTAACTTTCATATATTCATTTGTCTAGCACAAAAATATGCTCTTCCTAACTTTACTTTTTAGGTTGAAAGTAACAATAAGGCATATGAGTCTGCCACTGTAGGTTACACACTGTGGGCTACTGTTTGATATATAAATTGACACTAAAAGTAAGATACAGAGTATTTTAAAATTTGAATCAGAAAGCCTACTCAATTCTCTCATCCAAATGAATTTATATCTAAATATGGCTATCTTCCTTTTTATAATGAATTTATTCTAAGTCAAAACATTTAAACATCAACAACAATTGAATGTAAATATGAAACTCAAAACTTGGAGTTAGGAAAACTGGGCTAACTTCAAAGTGTGGGTGGAGGTAATAGTGGGATAATTATATATCTTATACCTATCACTTTATATTAAGAGCTTCCAGCCTATTTAATGCTTAGTCACTAGAACAGAATGCTTGATTTTAATATTAAAAGAACCACATTAATATTGAACCTTCATCTGTCTCAGATGTGTAATTATAGGCTCAAAAACACTGACCCTGCCCATCCCAAACACTGACATCATAGAACAAATTGGCTGTGTTTTCAAAGAGGAAGACAATTTTGTAATTTTAGAAATAAAAATAAAAATCAGAATTTCATGCCTTGTGGAAATACGTTCAATTCCAAGAACAGTGCTTTGTGGTGAAGCCCCTTGGCTTCTTCTGCCCTGGTCATATGTGACTTTCCTGCGATGACAGCCTGAACTTCACTGCGATTCCTCACAAACAGGCTTTGGTGTAAAATGGTGAGGTGGATCACACTGGCACAGAAACAGTGTAGAATTACTTTTGCACATTTTTTGGTATAATACATTCATCAAATATAACTCATGTAGGAGTCCTCAAAGTTCAGTCTGTGATTTCTTTACCAGTTGTATCCTCCCTTATAACAAAATTGGAAAAAATGGAGACCATGCTGAAATAAAAGCTTTATGGGCTTTCACATCTTCATCTAAATATCTCTGATTTCCCTCAAAAGGATCAACCAGTTCCGTGTCTAAAAAAAACCCAAGGATCACATCATAATAACACATGTAATCACAGTCCATGCATATCTACATCAAGGGAGTTTGCTGTTCCAAATTCTTCACTGACTTGAACAACAATATGGACGGTTTGAAACCTTGAGTCTTCCAGCCCCAACTCTCCTATACACAAAAGTATTTA
>PVIR01023260.1:0-27265 GCA_004026965.1 Petromus typicus | reverse complement strand
AACCCGGCCTCTGGCTGTATTTGTGTCCTGGGTTACACTGAAACACTTTGGGCTCATAAAAAAGTCCCACTGTGTTTTTAAATTAGTTGAAATTGATTTTTACATCTTGAAACCAAGGAAAAGCTACATAAACCCAGTGTCTCTCCTTAACTGGATTTTTCTTATCTTTACTTTGCATTTTTACAAAAGTTAGCCTTTCTCAGTGCATCTACTATAAACTGAAAATTAAGATTCTATCTAAATTTCTTTGTTGTTCACAGTCCAAAGTTATCCCTTGTATTGAAATATTCTGGGTAATCCCAGACTAGTTAGCTGACATCTTCAGAAGCATCTGACACTGGGAAATTTTGCTTCTTTCTTGAAATACTTAATTCTTCGGGCTTGTATCATGTCACATTTTCCCAGACTGACTTTTACCTATTTATTTTCTGGGTATCTTTAATTTTCATGTTCAACATGATTAAATTCTTTTTATTTTTCTCCCATACAAAGTCTTGGAATAAGTACATCTAACGCAGTTTCCATAACCATCTGAAGTTACATCTAACTGTTCTTTGCAGGTTGTCATTCAAACCCATAGATACTTTAGCTGCCTGTTCAATATCTCCATCTGATTTCTAACAAATAGTCATGAATTCTTATTTTATACCATTTGCTCCCCTTCTCAGACATTTGGAAGATTATTTTTTGCTTTTCCACTGCCTCTAGCCATGAATTTGCATTTCATTCCAGGACCTTGTGCTTGCCAGGCAGGTGTGGCCCTACAGAGCTACATCCTCAGTCCTTGGGTTGCATTCTTTTTTTTAAATTGAAATCTTTATGGGTACATTACATATACACATCATGATTGCACTCATTGATCTTATCTTTCTTATTCTTCTCCTCATTCAACCTCATACCCAACTGATATTAACTTTTTACTTAGCATCTTTCTCAGTAAAGATGAACCTCACAAATGCTATGTTATATTTAAAAATAATAAATGAATATCACTTAATTATCCTGACAATCTGGAATACAGGAAAGAACTTGAGTAAGGTTGTCTGGAGTTGATGTGTTTACCAGTTCTAAGACCTTAAGCAGATTGCTATACCTACCATGGATTCAATTTCCTCTTATATAGACTCTTATTAACTGTCTCATTTTGGTTTTTAAACTACAAAATGAGGTAATGCAATTGAAACATTTAGAATAGTTCAGACTCACAGTAAAGATAAAATAATGATTAGTTATTATCCTTATCAGTCGATAAGTGTAATGACTAAAACAAAGGAGCTAAATTTCCGAGAGATCTGGAGACACAGGACTCACATGAATCCGTGCTTGCAGTGTGGTTAGCAGCCATCATGTTTTCAGGGACATGGACCACACTGTCCTTGCCATCATCACTCCCTGGGTATCTGGCATCAGACACTTCAGCACAGGCTCCAGGAGACACCAGTAGCAGTGACAATGCGCCTGGTGAGAATAAGAATGGAAATAATCTTTGTTATGCTGGCAGATACAGAAGGCATCTGTGCAGCGGACCGAGCCAAAATGGAGAAAAATAGTAGTCTTTGCAGCACAACCATGAGACTCTTTTTTCATCTCCCTTTATGCCAGATGTATTTCCAGAAGTATTTAGAAAGAGTTTTTACATGAAGAAAGAGGATGAGTAGCAAGTGGAAGAAGAATAAAATACATTTCTACTCTTAACTATGAACATGCAAAGAATTTAATTTCCATTCATTTATACACAATGTCAGCTGTTTTACACATGTGATCTCTTTAATGCTTCCAGGGATTGCCTGGCAATTAGTTAAAAATGTGATTTAAATGTTATATGTGTATATGTTATGTGAATACATTGTATTGGTGTCTTCAGGGTTGTTTTGCAATGACAAAGGAGAGGGAATTCATGGCTTTGTTACAGAAAGGAGGGTGATCTCTCTATTTGTGAGCCTGAGGTTCACTGCCTTTGACTTTATCTTCGACATTGTCTTCACGCTGGTTTCCTGCTTTCATTCTCTAATGGTGAATAGTAATCCAACAAAATTAACGAACATACGTAAAATGACTTCTACTTTATCTTCTTAAGTGTTTCTTCCCCTCTCTTTATGTGTGAACTGTCTAATGTTGTCATGTTTGGTTTTCTATTTATCATGTCTATTTTTCATTTTATTTCAATCATTGATTAGTGATAATGTTACATTCTTATGACTTTGCATTCTAGTTTTTCTTGATACTTTGAGAGCTATAGATAAAGCCAAAATTTTACTTTCAATTAATTACTTAATTTTTAAGGAATAAGTTTAGTCATTTAAACTTCACTAGTACTATGTTCTTATTATTAGAGATGCTTTCTTTTTTGTGTGAAATTACCATGGATATGCATAGTATTTATATAGATTTTCTTAAAACTTTCTGATAATCAGCACTAGTTTCCAGGTACACTCATTTAACAACCAATTTATCTTGATTATAGGCAAATTGATATTTTAAAAATTATCTCGTATCTTTAGAAAATAAAATATTCTCAATTTAATTTAACTATAAAACTAACAAATATTTTCTTTCCATAAAGTAAGGCACATATAAAACTTACAAATTTTCTGGGGAATTAGAAGATCAATAATTAGTATATCATCAAAAGTCTGACTTTACTCCATAAAAGGAGTAAATACTTTGTACTTTCTTCTCATTTCCATTTATATTCCTTGCTTTTGATGTAAATAATTTCTTCAGTGTTTATTCTTCTTTGCATATGTATTCAACATTTTATTTTATTCAAATATAGTAAAAGAAAATTGTCATCAAAAGAGCTTATCCTTAAATAATAATATAAATGGAAATTCTCAACAGGACTAGATTTAGAATAAATACAATAAAGCTATGATTATTTTATTTTATGGTTTTTGAGACAGGGTCTCACTTTGTTGTTCAGGCTGGCCCTGAACTCAGCTTCAAACTCAACATCCTCCTAACTCTGCCTCCCAAGTGTTGGGGTTACAGGCGTAAATCACCATGCCTGGCACTGTGGTATGTGGTACTGATTGCTGCTGGGATTGAGTCTCCACACCTGGCATTGTTGTATTGAACCCAGGCCTTTGTGCTCGCAAGACAGGCATCTGAAACACTGAGCTAAATCCCCAGCCCCCAAAACTATGATTATTTATTTTTTTTCTCTCTTTGATTTTGTATTCTCTTCAGAATGATAGCAAAGAGCCTAAAGTTCATACTTGTACACTCTAATGACTGGAATGTAAAACTTAAGCCCACTCTTGATGGCTCTTTCAGGAACAAGATATGTCCTTAGGAAGAACTTAATCCATCCCTTGGAAAACTTATTTGTGGTTTATGTGTACAAATGAGATTACTTGTCATTTTATAACTAATCCCAGGTAAGGAACATAGGATTCGGGCTGGGGATTTAGCTCAATGGTTCCGGTTCCTGCCTTGCAAGTGCAAGGACCCGGGTTCGATTCCCGGTATAACCACATACAATACTGGGTGTGAAGACTGATGCCCAGCAGCATTCAGTACCACATACCACAGTGCCAGATGTCGTGGCTCAAGCCTGTAATCCCTGCACTTGGGAGGCAGAGGCAGGAGGATTACTGTGATGTGAGTTTGAGGTTGAGCTCAGGGCCAGCCTGAACTTCAAAGTGAGACCTTGTCTAAAAAAAAAAACCAAAAAAACAAAACAAAATAAAACCCCCAAAACCCTAAAAAATAAAATAAATAAAATAAAATAAAAATAAAAAAGGAGCATAATCTGACCATCACCAAAAGGTAAGAAGTGATATCAGAAGTCCTTCTGTCAGAGAATTTCAAAAATAAGATGTGAATATCTGAACAAAATCATAGTTCACATGAAGAGAAGACTTGTGAAAGCTCTGAGTCAACAATACAATATCCAGTTCATTACATTCTGATTGTGTTTACTTATTTTTTGTCCTCAAATGGATGATGAGGAAATGTATTGATGTTTGTTTCTAGAAGTCAGAGAGAAAGACCAGTTTTCTTTAAAACATTTAAATCATTTTCTCTGATTCCTTAAAGAATTTTTCTCTAGACATACATCATACCTTCTTTTTGACTCCTGGTCAATGTCTTGATAAATTCAATGCCTACATAAATGGCTTTATAATGATATTATTGCTTAGGACCTGTACTTTCCTTACTTCAATGAGTTTGGCCTATATCTACTGCCTTGTCTGTGTTGGTTGCTGTCATAAGTGAGATATGTTACTGCCATAATACACACCCTGCCCTTAATCTCAGTTTTAAACTTCCTTCTCTGTCTCCTGCCACTGTCTACCCATTTTATCTACCCAGTGTATCTTCATTCCCTTTTATATGAGAAAAATAATGCTCAGCAGGCTTCTGATCCTTTGGTATTACTTTCTGGCCCTTTCTTTTATCTGCCTTATTTATATCTTCTTTTTAGTCTAACTGAAATTACCTCACTTTGGTAACTGTATTGCATAACAATTTCAACTTCTATATTACTGTTCACTTTGTTACACCTCTTTAAGCAAAGCACAACCCTAATGTAATGAAATTCTCCCCTTCCCACATGCCTGCTTCCACTCAGCTGAACAAGCTGGATGACATTACAGCTGGCTCTCTCACTTCGCATTCATGATTACACTGCCATGCTCAGATGAGTCTCTAATACTTCTTGGCTATCAGATTACAATTACTCCTGGTTTATAAATTTTTGTCTTGTTCTGGATACTTTTTCATATCTTTATTTTTTTCTTAAACCTCTAACTTCCCATTCTCATTCTTACTCAGCTCTGGATAATGCTTTGTGTATTACTGAGAATTTTGAAGTTATCAGAGAAGAATTATGACTGAAATCCACTACCGAATATAATATAGGTGGGTGAGTCCATGTACTGGACCTTCTTTCTTGTTACTATTGGTTACACTATTTTTGCCTCTGGCAAAGCTGCCCTTTTTCCTCGTTTCACAAACGCATTCTTGCTTGCTTTCTCAATGCCATTATTCCAACAAATCCCCCATGTCCTGTAGCTCTGGATTTTGTTCACTTCAAATAACCTATGTGAATATTGGGCATACGCAGCTCACTGCATACTCAGCATTGATGCACGGGTAAGATTAAAGTCAGGGATCAGAAGCAATGAGTGGGGCTGAGGAATGAAATTAAGATAAATGACATGTCCCTATAACCCTTCATCAGAGATGAGATAACAACAAAACCTCACTGTAGTCGATGTGATTACATGTTTTCTCATCTGAAGAGCTAGCTCTGATTGTGAAATCAAGATTGTATTGGGCAGAAATGGATAACCTGTGCAGTTAAAATGTGTATCCTATAACTGGACCTTGGAGAATTTTCTGAGATATTTTATCTACTAAAGACATCTAGGTGTCTATCAGATTAAATTGTCACTCTTAATAAAGCCTCTAGTGCCTGCTCATCCTGGTTAATGATGTGGAAAGTGTAGAACAGTCTTCTAGGAGCTGTGCTGGCCTTTGGTAAAGAAACTGAAAGTCAAGAGGATGCTGAGGAAAAGCCCTTGAAACAATATATGGTTAGATATTGAATATTTTAATCCAAACCATCACTTTTATGCAGTTTCCTGTGCCTTTTTAAATAGTCCAATGGAATTCCATAAAATATACAGCTACAAATTTCTCTATAAATAAAGGTTGACACAATTTCTTAGCACATTGGAATGTATCAAACAAGAAAAAGGGAGTGTATAGTGTACACGCTTGAGCTAATTAAAAGATCCAATTAGTTTTATTAGCTGTAACCAGATTGCATTTAAAATGCTATTAGAACCCATGTTTGGGTTCCTGGCTTGTAGATAATTTGGGGAATAACTAGAAATAGGGGAGGAGGCGAAAGAGTCCCATGGTATGAATTTCAACTATTCTGAATTGTGGTTTCAAAAGGCCACTGAAATGTTAGTGTGGTACAAAACCTCAAAGGTATAAATGCAACAAAGTGTATACAAACCTTTAAAATCTGCCACTAAGAATTATATATGCTTTCCTAAACCACATGTGCCTCAGTAGCTGGATGTCTGACATCAGTCACAGAGTTATGTAATAGTGAAGGAGATGTTGAGATTTTTATGTCGAGTTTGTGACTACCCATCACTAGAATTACAGTGGCATATGTATAAGATGAGCACCTTTTGGTTAGAGGTTCTGTGGGTTGCCATATGAAAAGTCACATGTCAAGTGAAAATGGCTACATGAACTATTTATAATGAAGAGAACTTCAAGATCCAGGAAAGAGCAGAATATTCCTCACTTTCTCACTGTTGGTAAAACAAATTTTGGGCAAAGAGATGGCAGAGTCATCATTCCTAAAGAAACAAAGACAGAAGAGTAAAGTGGTCATTTTGGGATGGAAGGCAACAATTCACAGTAAGGAAATGGACAGAAATTCTAGAATAATTTATGCTTCCTGAGTTCAGTCATGTGAAAACAGAGTTTAAGGGAACAGAAGTGACCAGATGATCCACCTGGGCAGGAAGTTGCACAGAAGATTTCAGAAGACTGGTCCAGAGACCAGGTCGAGAGCTTGGCTTCCAGTTAGCACCACCTATTAATTCTTACAGCAAACAGAGCAGTTGTATTCATCATTGTGGCTTTGGAGTCTTAATACATAGAGTTTCAAGTTAATTGGGAGTAGATTCAGAGATAACATACACATGAGTTCCAGAATTATGTATAACAAAAGACAGCAGTGTTGAACAAGTATGGGAAATAGGATATAGTCCATCCCTAAAGAAAATAATTCATCACACACTGAAGCTCATATTCATTAAAGCAACACAGCTTTGTGTTCAGCTTTCTTCAAAATGCCCAGATTGAGACTAGTTTATTGGTCCAATGTGACTCAGTAAATTTAGATGGATTATGTAGAAGTGGTGAATGTCTACTAGCTAGTTTTAATATCATTTTCATCACTACAAAAATTATATTTCTATAACATTTAAAAATTAATATAGTTAAAATTTGATCTAGTCCCATATAAAATATCTGTTTAAGAAGAAAATCTATGGACTCAATAACAAGAAATGTTCCACAATGAGGTTAGGCACATTGAGGGTAGTGTATCCATAGACACACACACACACACAAAATGGTCTATGAATATGCTAAAAGTGTGGTGTAGATAAGTGATAAGTGAAAGATAATTGCAAATGCAAAATAAATGAAATTAAAATTGTCAAGCATTTAGTGACTTATTAACCAGCAAATAATTTAATAGCTTCAATCCAAACAAACTGTAACAGTTAACAGTGATAAATCTCACACTTTTATATTGCTGGAAGATTTTTGTGCATACACAATTTACAGTACATTTTCACTTCTTAGATCCACTAGTTTTTTTTTATCAGAGATGTAAAATAAAATAAAGATATTGCTTTTAGTTCAAAGTTTGATACATTGGTCAGTTTTATATTTGCTCAATCAAAGCCATTTACATTGCCTTTTAAGCAAATATTGCTTCAATATTAATTATCATTATTACTGAAACACTTCTCACTCTCTTAATTGTTTAAGGTAAGTGTCTCAATTTCCTCACCTTGATTCCAACCCTGCATGCAGCACCTTTGAATAACCATATGACATGTTGCAACAAGCAGCATTACCAAATATCTGCAGTATTTATGTGTGTAGATAGAAACATCTACAGATAATCTGAGTATTTCTTTATTTGAAATAAACTTTCTAATACAACGAATTTTAACAGTATTCAATAATTTAAAAGGCAAGGCCCGATGTACATCAAAGGAGAAAACTTTTAATTTATTGCTAGGTTATATATTTCTTTGTTTTGTTTCCTGTTTTAAGTTTTTTGATATAGGATCTTGCTTTGTATTTTAGGTTTGCCCTGAACTCATTATGTTGCCCAGGCTGGCCTTGAACTGGTGAGAATCCTCTTGGCTTTGTTCCCTGAGAGCTGTGATTACACGCATGAGCCACTATGCCCCGCAAGGTTATACTTTTCTTGAAAGACTATCTTGAGACTCATTTCAGTAAAGTTAGGAAGTCAACTCTTATTCTGAGGATGATAAAAAGAAAACATAGTCAACACAGGGAAGCCTGAGGAGCAGGTATGTAACAACAACTACTCCTACTGTGCTGAATAAAGGATTCAATTATACAGGGAAAAACTAATGCATGCAGTTTTTAGAACTTTTTGGAAATTTATGCTTAATTCCTTTGAAGTGTTACTCCTTCTATTATTCAGAATTAAACTTCAACCCTTGAGGTTTGTTTATTTGTTTGCTTTCTGCCTCTTGGGACTGAATCTAGGTCTTTGCACTGAGCTACATCCATAGACTTTCTATTTTATTTTGAGACAAGGTCTCACTAAGTCACTAAGTTTCTCAGTCTGTAGTCAGACTTGCAATTTTCCTACCTTCATCTTGAGACTGCCGGGATCACCGGTCATAATATCATGACCAACTTCTGTTTTGTTACACATCTCTATAGACCCAGCCACACGGAATATTGGTGCAGAATCTGCAACAAATACAGTCTGGGTGTATCCTTAGTTTCTGCCACCCAGTCAGTGAAGATCAGTTTCTTCTTTTGAATTTGAGATTCTCAGAGCCATCATTTTTTATGTAGCTCAGTTAGCCATATTTCTTTAGTCACCAATAAAACAATGGCTCAAGAGTGTTGGATATCAGTCTTAGATGTTGCTTAGTTGAATTATATTTAGTTCTACAGTGATCCCAATTATAACCTGTGAGATCAAACCTTTCCTCACTGTCAACTGATTCATTCTGTTTCACCAATTCCTGTTGTTAGCATCAAAACTTCAGTGTAAATTACTGCTCTCACTTCAGCCTTATGCTCTGTCTTTCATCTCCTTTTTCTTAGTTCTCCTGGAAACTTTACTCTATCTCATTTCTTCTATATTGACAATTTTTCCACATGTGCTAACAACATCAAGACTTGTTTACTCCATTTTCTCAGAACATCTGAGATCCACCCTTTCACTTGAACATAAACTGCTATGACCGAGTCTCAGCACCATCCTCTCGCCTGGGTCATCACTTGTGTCTTGTAGCTCTTCTTGGCTCCTTCCTTGCTGCTAAGCACTAGTCTCCATGCAGCAGCAGGGTTGATCTAAAATAATCAGACTATTTGCATAGTTTCTTCCTTAAGCTCCCCGTAATGCTTTCTGGGTTCCTAGGAGTGAAATCTGAAGACCTTACCAGGCCCCTCATATAATGGAATGTTATTTTTCTAATCTCATCCATGCCACTGTCTCTAACCTTCACTAACTTTACTAATTTGAATCACTGAGCTAGATTATATTATTCATTATAAATGCATTTATTTTTTTCTTATTTTGTATGAGATCAATTTGAGTGTTTTAACTTGAAGTTGTTATTATGAGAAAGCATAGATACATGCAAATAATCATTTAGGAATAAATGATTTAAAAACTGCCACACAATTTAAAAGATAGATTTAAATTAAACTTGAGATCAAAATTCCAATTTATTTCATAGCACATCAAAGGTACTAAACATTCTGGGAATCTGTTAGCAATCTATAAGGCAGTTGTAAATGTATTATAATAAAGTATACCTTAAAAGGCTATATTTTTATAGGTAACAACTTGCTTATGAAAACATTTTTATAAATGTTTACATTCATTTGGACAATGAAATCATTTTAGAATGTCAGATATGTTGAACAAGTATTAATAAAATAATATCTGATCTTCTAGTGGGGAGTTGGGTAGTTTCCAACAACTTTGAAAGGTAATTATCAGCTATAATTTACCCAACCAAGACATCTATATAAATGATAATAGTCATTCCTCACAAGACAAATTAAATGACTAAAAGAAAATAATTCTAAACAGAATCTTTTCTAAGGAAAAATATAAGATGATGGGAAAAAAACCATTGAAATTGATATGCATTTTGCTACTTTGGATGTTAGGTAAGAAAGTTCATTTATATTTTTCTTTGAAACTCAGTTTCTTTCTTTGTGAAATGAGATACTTGGGATATATAATCTCTAAAGTTTTTGCTGTATCTGGAAGTTTTCAATTTGACTTACTGTTATTATTTTCAAAATGTATATTTTTCTTCTGTATGTTTTGTGTTTTCTGATGTCCCTATAAAAATATCTGATGAAAAACACCAAATGTCAATAGTACTTCAAAAAGTAATTATTTTTATGAAATCAAATATCTAGAAATCAAAATAGTAACATTTAAATCATTTACCATAAGCTGTCTTAGATCAATAGAAAAATAACACACATTACTCTTATCTTTTGATGACATTTGAATTCTGTTTGCTGTAAAGGATAATTTACTTGCTCAAGTTTAGTTTATTTTAAACAATTTTGTACTGACATCTTTGCATATTCTCCATGTAATGGAAGGATGGGGAGGTACACTGCTAATGATAAATGACATTTAAGCATGTTTCTTTATGTTTTTAATTTAACATTTTGATGGAAAGCTTTACAGTAAGCTGTGTCCTCATTCCATTTTGTTTTGGGGGCAGGTCTTCATTGATTTGTGAACAGCAGATCCTTCTGCTTCACCTTTGGACTGCTGAGATTAGAGGAGTGTGCCCCAGCATGTCATATCAGTGGGTCCCTGTATAGCAACACAACACGTTCAAGAGACTTCTCTCTTCTTTCCTTCTCTGTACTGTCTTCGAAGTAGAGCTTCTTTGTGGAAATTATTTTCTGACTCATTAACATTTTGAGCTTTTGCCTATCACATGGCAACATTGACTCACTCGGTATCTGAACAGACTATGACTTAAAGTTCCATAGGAGACTGACTTAAAGTTCTCATACGAAAAGTTAACTGAGTTTATAAAATGGTAGTTCCGATGGTGTCATTGGAGATTTTCTTACATCATTTGCCTTTACTAAAAATCCAGAGAGAGAGAGAACTCTTCCTTGGCCTCAGAGGGCTTCTCTGATGGCTTCTAGTTTCTTCTATTCTCACATATTTATTCTCCTACCAACATGCATAGAATATTCCAGAGGTATTTTGAAGAGAGTATGAGCCATTTCTTATTACTACATATACTGCAATGGTATAGGGCTACATACATGGGTTTATTTTGAGTTGTTTTCTCTTAGAAGAATTGCAGCATGTAACAAAATGTGTTACATCTTTGTGTTGAGACTAACGTCTGAGTTAAACAATTTGAATGATTTTTAAAAATTATATGAAGTGCTCTTTCTAATTTTATTAGTACATGTTTGCAGAACTTAATGATTACATTCCTTGAAAGGAGATGGTATGTACATAATATTTCATAATTCTTTTTCATCCCCTTCCCTTTTCTTCCTCTACCCTCCCTCTAGCGCTTAGTGCTCAGCACTTGAACAAAAGATCTATCTCACTATGTGCTCTTGAGAAAGAGCTTTTTGACACTGGTGTTAGATAGACTGAAAAAAAACCCCATCAAAATATTACTAACTATTATACACCATCTCTATAATGGTTTTCTAGGTTTTTTGAAAAAGCCAAAACTCTCTTTGAATTTATTAATTTTCTTTAAAGATACTTTATTTCTATTCAGTAAATGTCTTGGAAATGCTTATGTATACTGAAGCCAGATTTGGCTAGGAATCTCAAGACTGGAATTTTAGGTAATGTAGAGCTAGGTATTTCTTGTCCTTGTTCCACTCCAGGCTTCTTTGAAATCATCAGAAAAGATGTTTGCAGCATCAGATTCTTTTTTTAAAAAAATCTTTATTGATACATTACATATACACATCATGATTGCACTCAACAGTGAGAATCTGTACCAGTATATGACATAACTTAATTCTAATTTTTTCCCATAGCCCTACCCACCCTACCACCCCTACCCTTATGTGCATAAATTTTGTTTCCTTTCTTTTTTGTTATAATTGCATTATTTTTCCCCCTTCAGCCCATTTTGCTTTGAGTATTTTGTATTTCACAATATATAACATACATGGTTCTTCTACACAATGGAGTATTACTCTGCCATAAAAAATGATAAGTTTGAATCATTTATACTTAAATGGACCTACCTTGAGGAAATCCTCATCAGTGAAATAAACAGGTCACAGATCTGTAAATATGGCATCTTTTCTCTGGTATGAGAAAATAGAGATGCAAATGAGTTCCAGTATCATATTCTTGACTGGCCCAAATGTGAGTACCTAACTTGAGGTGGACTGAAGAGTGTTTTCTTTGTTTGTTTACAACATAGATTTTAAAGAATTATTTTTTTAAATTGTGAGACAGGTACATTTTATATACATATCATGATCATAATTAATATTGACAATTTGTACCAGTATATGACATGACTTGATTCTCATTTTTTCCCATTCCTCTACTCACCCTATATTCATAAGCTTCATTTCATTTTTTTTATTACATCACAATTTTTTCTTTCCCCTCATTACTTACCCCTACCTCATTTCCCTTTGAATACGTTCTGTTGTACAATATCTAACATACATTTTAGAACTCATTTGTATTTTCAGTTTCACATATCAGAGAAGAGATCTGGCATTCCAAATTAGTTCCAGGGAGTGAGTAAGATTTCACAAAAGCAGGGATTACTCGTGCCTACTATGAGGCAATGACTCCACCATGGTGCCCTGACCATCTTTCACGTATCGAACCTGCACAGACCACCAGTTGAAGGCTTGAACTGCTGCTGTTCTGAGTCTTGGCAGGATTCTTTGAAAGCCAGGGTCGAGAAAAAGGGGAGGCCTCCGAGGAGTGGCCGTATGGTGTCACTTCTCTGTTTTGGGGAAGCTGCTATGTGACAGTTTCTCATCTTTTTCCTGGTTCAGAGGAAGTATGAAGCTTTCTGCCTTGCATCCCAAGTAATAGAGCGATGGGATATTAAACCCTGGAGCCAACAGCCAGAACCCAGAAGCAGGTTTTTTTTTTTCACAACTCTCTTCTCTATTATCTCTGTGTTGCTCTCCTGGTGGGTAGTATGAAAATCTTCAGGAGTTGGCACTTTTGGCTTTCTCTTGGTTTTACTTTCCATGCACATAATACACAGTCTGAATCTAAACGTAGTTTGTTAGAACTATCATTGGAATTAGTCAAACTTTCCCCCCTGGCTTTGTCTTGTACTTGCCCTGCATGGTAGCAATAATGGATAAAATCAGCAAGAAAAGGAAAGAGCATGAGAATATTCACAGAGCTCTACCTTCAGACTCGCAGATTTTACAAATTATTAGTTTGTATTGAATTTCAACCCTCAAATCTTGCCGATTATACATGAGATTTCACTCCTCCTTCCCCATAACCATTATGGCCTGCTGAAATGGTTGTCACAATGGTCTGAACGAGTCAACTACTCGATGACACAGTTACCTCAAATCCCACTGGAGAATGTGTCTTGCTTTAATCAATAGGTGGCTGTTTTGCTCCTGTTCACAGCTATTTTTGGAGGATTGCCGCACACAATGATGGGCCTATTTATCTATTCTGATCTCAGATACTACTTTCAGCAGAATTTAGAGTCCTTGATTCCAACTTAGAACAAATTGGCTAATTCATGTTGGAGAATGGTGAATTGACAAATGTGATTAAAAATAAATAGCTTACTTTTCCATGTTAAAAACAAGAAAGGATATTTCCTTCTCTCATCTTAGAGTATCTACTCTAGAAAATATGCAAGTAATTTTCCCTTTATTTAAAATATATGTAAATACTTCAAATAGATAAATAATACTTTTGCCTATTTTAAAACTCTGGCATGTCTTTCTCAAGAACCTAGGGGAAATCCTTCTGAAATATAAACATGAAGAAAACAGTTCTAACATGGCTTAGTATCTGTAGCAAGAACAATTTCTGCAGACTTCTTGTTCCAAGCTGCAATATTCCCTCCTGCTATAAAGAAAGAAAAATTTACTTTCCTTTGTATGAAGTCAAATAATTAACACAGCTAGTCATTCCAATCACCAGGTGAATATAGGATTGGCTATGTGTAGTAAGTAAGTGCTAATGTCAAGTTGTCCTACTTAAAGAATAGCTATTATTCATGTGCATTTGTACATAATGAATTGTTGGCTGTTGTATTAGTCATCTTCCCCGTTGCTGCTGCACAGTACCTACCACTCACAAGTTAAAGGAGGAGACTTTTAGTTTGGCTGACAATTGAGGGTATTCTTGACTCCCAAGTGGGGAGGTCATGGTGGAAGGACATTGTAGAACAAAGCTAATTAGTTCAGCGCAGCCAGAAGGCAAAGCAGGGGGGAAGGGCCAGCACCAGATATGATGCCCAAAATCTAGACTTTCTGTAACTCACCCAGACACCCCCTAATTTATGCTCTCATACCTATCAAACTGACAATCTAGCTTACCTATCAAGGCTATGTGAAAGGATCAGTTATTTTCTGTCTTTCTGCCTCTCTTGGCATATTGCCTGTCATGTCCATCATTTTCTAGGCTAATACTTATAGAAACAAGCTTACTTGTTTCCTCTGTCACCTTTGTAGGAAGACTTTCAGAGTTAGGAGAATATTTTGTTTTTATTTATATTTACCTAACTGGTGCCTGAGCAATTATGTAAAAAAAATAAAAAAGAAATATATTCTTAGGCAGTTCTTATTCAGAATTATGTTGTGTATCGTGTATAGGAGGGGATGAAACTTTGTAACACTCAGCCAAAATTGATATGAATTCCATTTGTATTGGAATTTATACCAATTGATATAAATTCCACCACCAGTACAGTCTTTATGATAAAGCAGAACTGGAGATTATGTGCTGGGTAATACTGGAAAAGGTTAAGGAATATCAACATTTATAAATATTTACTATGTAGTCCACACCAAGTCTCAAGAGTGTAGGAAATGAAGGGAGGGAACTTGAGGCAGTAAATTTGAATGTGGTTCTCTTTCTAGTTTTTCCACATGCTGTATGACCTTGGACCTGTCTCTTCATCAGATTCAACCTCTGTTCTTTTACTGAGAAAATGATCTTTAGCCGCATCACCTCATGAGTATACTATGACCATGAAATGCAATAATAGATGTAAAATGTTTAGTTCAGAGCCAGTCCATATGCAGTACTCAACACGTAATTGTTATAATTACCCTGTACCCAGAGGTTTTCTGCTTCTAATTATAAAATTAGAACTTCAATCTTTTTTGTCTCAAAGGCCACTGGATCACTAAGCTCCATTCATTAAAATGCAAATGCCCCTTGGGTAAGATTACCTTTTAAGCTAATTTTTAAAGCCTTGCAAGTAATAGTTGCTAATGGGCCAGCTATCTGAAAGTGAAATGCCTTTAGAAAAAAGAAGTGAAAGATGGGAAGGATACTTTCACTCTCGTGACAGTTGTGGGAACTGAGGAGAGCTAAAGGGGGTGTGAATTGGAGGGGTGAGGCCAAAATCATTTTACCAAGCTTGACAATATTATGGTCCCAGAAGATGGCCTACTTGACCATGCTAATGAAGATGCTATACTGTTTTGAGTGTAACTGATACATCATTATGGAATACAGCAGCACTTATGATACTGTTGTTGTTTTCCATGTGAAAACTCAGACTCAGTATATTATGGTGATGTGCTGCCTGGAGATCTCCTCAGAGCTCAATAGCCTAATATACAAATTTGAAGACTGTCCTCATGACCAAGTCTGAAGGAGGCCTGGAGTAGCAATGTCCTGGCAGAATGAGGCTCAGCCTTCTCAGCATTTTCTTTCAGTCATGAGGTTTAAGAGGAGAAAGCGGGCTGAAGCTATCCCTGGGTATTTTAGATTCCAGTTTAAGAATATGTACATAATGCCACTTTTGTTTCATAAGTGTACCGACCTTAAACTAAATTCGAAGGAGACTGGAAAATAAAATCGCTGGTATATATTCAAGATGGGGAAACAATATCCATGAAGATCCAATTTGTTTTTGCCATTGTACAGAAAATTGAGGATTTAATCTAGAAGTTCTATGCGGGCAATAGTAAGGTTCAAAGAGTCATGGGCACAGGATTGAATATAGACTTGTGTAGAAAAGTCTCAAGAGTAAACAAAACCAAACAAATAAAAGAAAAAAAAATCTTATTGGTGGAAGAACAGTAGTATTTTCCTAGACATCCTGCAGGTTATTAATCTCTATTTTCCAAACTTGTTGTGTTCTGAGCAGGACAGAAGCCCAATAAAGTGGCAGTAAGCTATGTGATGAGTGAGTAGTCTTGCCCCAGCAAGCGGTCCCATGTATCCAGAGAAGTATTATCTATGTCACTAGAGACGTCACTGTGCCATTTTATCAGTCTCTGACAAAGATACACCCTGAGAATGTTAGGAGAGCAAGCAAAGCAACATTAAGTATCAGACTAGGTCTCCAGCCTGAGAAACCCAGAACCAGCCTGGAGAAAGAGAAGAGACATGCACAAGCTGCAGGCTCCCAGAAGGCAACCAAGGAGGGAAGATTGGATTTCTTCCCTAGTGTAAGGCAGCGAAAGCCTATGCTTCCCCAGTAATTGTAGATTTGCTTTGATTCTGAAAAGAAAAGGTGCCTGTTAGGCCCTGTGAGGCAGCTCTGTAATGACTGTCATTTGTGAGCTTTAAGGAACAGTGTGTCACACTTGGGGAGATGGCCTTAAAGCAGCTGGTAGGGAACTCCTACCTCATCTTGGTGTGAATCACTGGTGCTCCCTTTGAAGTCAGATCAATGTCTGGAAAGCTTAATAAGGAAATCAGGAACAAATAACTGCTGCATAGTTACTGAGATTAGAGGACAACCACTTCCCTCAGTCTCACTATTTTAATTTAGTCTCTCGTACCTCAAAGTAGAATGGTTGTCATGGAGCACCCTGTGATTTTGAAATGAAGGCCGCGGTGCGGTGATGGGCCGTGAATGGATGTAATGTGGGGCATTGATCACACGAGTGTTGTTCCCACACTCACTTTAGATAAGATGTGTGGCTTTAATATTAGCTGTTTTCTTATTTCAAGACAATATAGGATCATTGTAAGAATTTACTACACAGAAATAAAAACGTAGCATGAACATTGCCTGTAATTCCATCCCAGTTATAACCACTACAAGCACTACTTGTCTTTTCTCTCAATTATTTTTTTTCCTGTGTAGCTCTCCATATATAACATTATACCACATCCATTTTGAGTTTTGAAATGTGTTTTTTAAAAATTATCAACTATTTTATCAATTTCAATTAATCTTCTGTGTTCTTCTTTATTGATCACATAATTATTATTATAGTTTTTGCCTAAAATGTGCATTTCTGCAGCCTTTATAAGACTATTTTCTTTCATGCTTTTCATCTTTTCACAAGAGAAATAGTCTGAGATCTTGTGATTCAATGTAACATAGCCATCCATTCTTTATCAGACAGCTCTTCAAATTCTCTGTGCATTAATCTATTGAATGATTCTAATATTTACTTTTTTCACTTTTTTTCCTTTGTAGCATAGGTTCTTGAACCCCTGGGCCCACATACTGAGTGAAAACCCTTGCCTTTCATTTTTATTTTGACTCGTTTCCCCTGTCACTAAACTGCCCAAGCTGAGCTCACACTTGGAGTCCTCCTGCCTCATCTCCCAAGGTTCTGAGATTACAGAGTACTTGCCACCACCCGTGGATTTTCCTTCTCTTCTTTTATTTTACCCTTATTTGTTTATTCTGTATTTAAATGTTCCTTTAAATCATGCATAAGCCCCTTTTGTCTTATCATAGTAGCTTACTGTGAATAGCTCTGACACATTTTCTAATCATTTATCACTGTAGTTTTCTGCTTCCTCTTTAGCTTTTGATCTCTGTGGCTTTTCCTCATATATTCACAAACTTAAATGTATATTTAAAAATATAAACAGAATTTTAATGTATTTGATAGCTGTAAATGCTGTTTTAGCTTAGGTGACATGTATTTTATCACATCAGAAGTAAAAGTTGTTTGTTTGCCCCCTAACTATTGCATGTACAATACCTCTGGGAAAAATGTCTATTGGAAACTATAAGAAAATACTTAGGTATTATTAAATGCTACAGATTTATGTTTTATTATAATTTTGAGAGCATACATTATATGGTTTGATTCCATTTTTACATTATTGCTTGAGGTAGAATTAATTTTCCATGTTTTTATATAGTTTGTGGTTTAACAGTGAAGCAGGAGTTAAGAATGTATATATACATTTCAGAAATTACTGGTAGCTTGTCTAGAATCTATTGAATCATAGATCCAATTTCTCTGAGTCATTCAAAATTTATTAATCAAGAAATCTTGATTTTTTCAGGTGAATATTATAACAGACTGGTAACTTAGCCTCTGGGTGTTATTGTTTTCTTTCATTTGAAAAATAAAAAGCTAGAGAAGATACTATCCAATATGTACAAATGAAAGTGATGGTGCTATCTATTGTCAAAAGTATTCAGGACACTGCTCATGCTTTCTTCATGACCTACTTCTTCTGTATATTGTCTATCACATAACATTTTTGTGTGCTTGAAATATCATGTGATTTTAACTATTATTTATTAGCTTTATTTTCAGTACACTTCTATAGACTACCTAATTTTACAAGTCTCTACGTTAAATAATACCTGAAAATATTTCTAGAGAAATATTGTTTTTTACCAGCATAAAAACAGATGGTAGTAAATCCCTCAATTATGAACACTGGGGCTGAAAACTTTAAGAGATATGAGTGGATCTTGCATTACTAATATTTGTGGATGTCAGCAAATGGAGGAAGAAACTCACATGTCTGCTGGGCACTGTCACAGTAGTGTTGCTGGGTGCCGACTGTACAGTGTGACAGTGGATGGTCATATAGTGTTCAGTCAGAGCCCAGGGTATGTGGAAGAAAGAGGAAGAGCAACAGTGTCATGGAAAGGACTATGAGGACGTGCAAAACAATGACCATGGAAACAAACGTGAAAATAATTGGGAGATTGGACAGAGGGAAAAAGATGATAGATAGTGCTTTTTCTTATGAATTATTCAACCATTAGCACATTTCTAAAGAATATGGGTAAAATTAAGGAACATGTAAAATCTGTTGTTCCAAGGAAGTAATCGTTTGTATCCAAAAACCATGGTAAAAAAAGCTTCCCAGGATGTGGACGCAGAGTTAACATCAGCACAAAGTCTATCTCAATATAATGCGCAATCAAGAAAAAGTTAAGAGCCTGCTTGAAGAAAAAATGAGGTGAATGGGGTTGATATTTTACTGTCAACTACAGATGATTTAATAGCCAACCAACACCTACAGAAATTATTCATGAATGTGTGTATTTATAACAATAGGACCTTAGCACTGATGAGACAGGACTATACTGGAGGCAAATGTCAGACTGAAGTTACATCAGTAGAGAGGAAGGGTGATGTCAGGCTTCAGACTGCAGAGAATGGGCTCAGTCTGCTGTTTGGTGGCAATGCGTCCAGCATCAACTCGCTCAGTTTACCATACAGAGATCCCAAGAGCCCTCAATAGCAGCCAAGGGCTCTCTACCCAATGTGTGGGAGAGTAACTGCAAAGCCTGTGTGATAAAGTTTGTTTTATAGAATTTGTTTTCTATCACTTTATCCCAGAAATGGTGAAAGACAGCTCATGTAAAATTCTTTTGCTGCTTGACCATGCACCACTGCACTCCCCATTTATGGACAGCTTTCATCCCAAACTCAAAGTAGTGTATCTTCCACCAAATATAGCTCTCAGATAACTATGTACCAAGGAGTCAGGGTCACTTTTAAGAAATACTAATTAAACCACATTTTTTGTTATGTAGTGAAGGCAATTCATCTTATCTTAGTTTGATCTATTGACTGATTCATAAATTAGTGGTTACTGGATTTGATGGAAACTTTAGGAAGTAAGGCTTGGTTGGAGGAAGTTATTTGTAGCATATTTTGCCCATAAATCTCTCCGTCATGTTTCCTGCTGTGATTAACTGGGAAGCTTTCTTCTGTCTTGCTTTTCTGCCACAAAACACCAAAACTTACAAAATCAGCAACAATCTTGTGACAATTTTGGAAGGACTTTACCATCTACAAGATTATGAAAACATCAGCTTAGCTTTCTGTGAAGTAGCCAGTGCTACAGCATCATTGATGATGAGAAAAAGAGGCACTACTTAGGCATGACTGGATCGTTTTATTCAAGAGGGGAGACAGAACTGAATGCACCAAACAATCTACGTTATCAACATCAGGTGAGTGAAAAATTACGTCTTGCCCTGTGTCTTCTTGCTGATGATCCTTCAGCTTCCCCCTCTACCACCTACACTCCCCTCTCCAGTGAGTAACTGTCTTCATCACAGTACAATCCATGTAGTGCCCTTTATGCTACTTGTGGTGTTCTGTACTATCATCTTAAGGTAAGTGCAAAAGTAAAAACTTAATATTTGTGTGTGTGTGTGTGTGTGTGTGCTTGATTTTTCAATGTTTTGCATTGTACATATTGTATATGTGTCAAAGTTGTATAAGGCTCACTGTGTTGGACTTACAAATGAATTCAGTTTATAGTACATTGATCATTTCATTTGGAAACTTACTGTAAATATAGGTTTTAGAAATGTGGAAGTGTAGTGTCTATTCTCTCAGAGCTTTTGATGAGATACTTGCAGAAAAATTCATACTTAAACCCCTCCCACTTATTTAAATATATTACTTGCAAGTGGCTGGGGAATATATTGATTTATTTGGAAAATTTCAATTAAGGAAGCTCCTTATCAACTTGAGTGATATTAGACATTTGTGTAGCTTAAAAAAACAGTTTTGGGTGCTCTCTGCAGACAAAGGAAATGCAGATAAAGCTTAAGCTAAGCAGATGCTACTTCAATGGGTTATTAATTGCTATTTTAAGATTTTACACTGATATGAACAAGACAAAACTCCATAAAATATTCTTTGTAAATTATTCAATCAGCATGTTCTCAATTTGTCACCTTCCATTTTAGCTGTAGGTAGCCAGGAGGGAAGACATTTTGCACTCACTCCAGAGATTGTCAAAGCAGTCATTTTATCTGATCAACTCAGAGTATTTTCCATGCGGATGCATTTCTAGAACCGACTTCATGCCCATACTTCCTCCTGTTTTATTTTTTCCAATAAATTTCTACCACTAAAAATCTTTTGTAAGAAAATTTAGGTGCTTGGTACTGGTTATACAACTTTAAAATTCTGGGTTGAGGATTTAGTTCAGTGGTTCTGGTGCCTGCCTCAAGTGCAAGGTTGTGAGTTCAATCCCCAGTACAAAAAAACGTACAAATGTGTTATTGACATGTTTCTATGTGTGTGTGCATTATTCAGTGTTGTTACTTAGATCAACTGAAGGCTTATATATCAATATTTCAAATGCTTTTAAAATTTTCTTCATTGTAAAAGCAAAGGATACTTTAATGATATTTTATTTTTGTTACTCTTTTTCACTCACCTTCCTGTTGTAGGCTATAATTAAGTTGCAGCAAATAATAGTACCATCAATAGCCTTTGGAAAAGTAGTCACTAAAATCATTATCAAAAACTATGCTGCTAAAGTTTTATGGATTTGAAAATAGAAAAAAAATCCCTTTAAGCTGTAAGAATATCTGTAGAAATTAGCAGCTCTGTTGAAAAATTAACATATTGTATAAGAAGCCTTTGAAGCACTACTGCTTTGAGTGAACTTTCTCTGACCTTTGAATATCCTTCTTATGAGCTCCTACTGCCTAAACATTAACTTTTCATTTCTAAAGAAGTGTTATGTTTTGGATCCTATGTGTCTCCCATAAGTTCATGTTACAAAGGTTTGCTTCCCACTGTGGTAGTGCTGGGAGAGGGTGACTTTGGCTAGTGGTTGGATTATGAAGGCTCTGACCTCATCATTAGCTTAATCTATTGGTTGATTCATACATTAGTGGCTATTGCATACAGTGGAAACCTGAGGAAGTAAGGCCTGGTTAGAGGAGGTCCTTTGGAACATATTTTGCCCCTTGAAACTCTTTGTCATGTTTCCTGCTGTGATTTAGTTGGAAGCTTTCTTCTGACTTGCTCTTCCACAACAAGACACCAAAACTTCCGAAATCAGAAACTGAAGCAATCTTTTCTTCTTTGTAAGTTCTCATGGATATTTTTCATAGCAATTCAGATCTAAGCAATGTACACACACACACACACACACACACACACACACACACACACATACACACACACACACACACACAATGTTACAAAGAAGAATTATTGCTGTGATGCTCTAAGCCATGTATGTGTTTCTCAAGATTTTAGAGTTGGCTTTTTGGAGGAATTTGGAAAAGCTCTAGAAGTGGAGCTTAATGAGGAAATGTTGTGAGGACTGAGACCAGAAATCTAGCCAGAATAAAGGGAGCAAGGCAAAGCTCACGTGGTTTCTGTTGGAAATGACTCTAGAGGCCACCTATGTTATCTTTCAGTGAAGAACTAGTCTCTCTTTTTCCACACCCTAAGGTTTGGTGGGAGGCTAACTTTTAAGGCTGATGAATTCATCTGGTGGAAGAAAATTCAAGGTGACACAACATCCAGGTGGTGTCATAGGTATTGCTGGACAAAAGATTTGAAAAACTATTTGACCAGAAAAGGAGTATGTTTATAGTTGTGACCAAAGAGGAAGCAGTGGTAAGGGATTAAAAAGAACTCAAAGTACCTTGCTTCATAGGAAAGACTCCCTCAGAAATCAAGAAGATCAAACCTGTTCCAAGCTCAAGGGGATAAAAATATGCAGTAAGTTAAAAGATTTTTGCACTGAGAAGGGTGCCACAGAGGTTACTCTTGAGATTTCAACAGGAAGTCTAGGAAATCAGGCATCACATGATAGAATCAGAGTTCCTAAGTTATGCAAAGGGGGTAATCCCAGCTGTAAGAATGAATTCAATATTGCAATGAAGACCTCAGGGAATTAGAGCCATCAGGAATGTAGGATGTCTTCCAGGGAGAAGCTGTAGGCATGTCCAGCATGAGAAGAGCAAGCACAAGAGAGGGGCTGTGTGGGCTTAGCCATCAAGGGGCTCAAACCCTTAGGATTTTACTTTTTAGTATTTTGTGCTCCAGATGCTGGACATGTAGGACATGTAGCTATAGGAGTCAATGCTTGCTGTGCTGTTTTTTGGTCTTGTTTTGGTTTGAACCTCATTTCCTTAGTCATAATCTCCTTTTAGTAAGAATATTTCTTTGGTGTCACTGTATCTTGAAACTATGTAACTTCTTTTTTATTTTTAACATGGGCTGACAGCAAAGCTTGCCTTCAGTCTTGGGGGACACCTTAGACTCAGACTTTTAACCAGTGCTGGCTGTCAAGCCTTTGGAGACTCTTGGAAATGGTCTAGAAGAATTTTGCTTTGTGGGATGAATATGAGCATTGGAGGACCAAGGGAGGAATATTGTCCACTGGATCTTAATTGTCCCACAGAGGTTCATATGTTGAAAGCTTTGTCCCCAGCTGATAGCTCTGTTGGGATGTGATGGGACTTTTAAGAGTTGATGAGGAAGTAATGAGAACAAAAGACCATGGATTGAAACTGCTGAAGCCATCATCTAAAATAAAATTCTTTTCTCCTTATAAATGCCTTCTCTAGTATTTTGTCACAGTGATGGGAATCTGACCCAGGAAGAATGGCTTAAAGATTCAATAATCAGTCAAATAGGAGAAGATGAAAGAAGAGAGGTAATTAGAATACATTCCAGATGTCTGCTCTATGTACCTGACAGTTGACGATGCTATACATAAGACTGAGAGTACAGGGATGGTATTTAACAACACTGGCCTGATTGAGGAGTGAGAGTAAGACATCTACATCATAAAAAGCTGCAATTTAAATAACCAGGAGAGAAAAATAGGGATCAAGAGGAAACTGAAAAAAGAACAAAAATATAGTTGAATGAGATAATGGTATTGTAGAAATCAAGAGAGGAAAAAGATAACATCAAAGAGACTGTGAATACTGGAGAGGTCAACAGAAATATGTTCAGTGTCTTCAGCAGCATAAGGGCCAATTGTGGTTTTAGTGGGTGTTTCTACTCTAGAAAAGAAAGAAATCCAGTTGGAGCAGACTGAAGAGTGACCGGAGCTCAGGAGAGGGAGATGGGAACTGAGCAATCTTTCCAATAGTTCAGTATGGGTAAAGGTGAGTATGAGGATAAGCCATGGGCCAATATGGAGCTGAAGAGTGACAGAGATCTAAGTGAGAGGAGCAAGGGCATAAATAAGAATTAGAAGCAATATTTATTAAGATAAATGCCCTCATATTACAAAAATGAGTTTATTACAAACACAGATTATTTGACTATACTTAGATGAGAGATGCCTTTGCTCTGGTGTGACTAGAGAGAAAAGTATTATGTGCTGGCATGAAGTGGTTTATAAGTTTATATTTTGTGTGTGTGAGCAATTTCAAAAAGTTCCTTTTGGGTAGCTTCAATTTTCCCTATTTACTATTGTTTCCTTGAAAATCTACTTGTCTACCTTTAAGATTTCAAGCAAAGTTATTTTTTGATTACAATATACACCTGTAAATAACTAAAACTACTGTCTGTGGTATTTAAACTATTTTAATGATTGAACAATTTTCTTATACAAAGTTAGCCTGAAGCCTTAGAGTAAAGGTTGCATACTAAAATCAATAATAAAGGCTAGATCCAGATCTGGTTTAATGGAAAGGATCAATATGTTGTAAAAGAGTTTTTTCCAGTGCAATGTTTACATTGAAAAAGAGAATTTTACCTGAAGCCAAAATTATGATCAGAAAATTATTTTTAAAATATAATAATTTTTAATAATTTTTGTATTTTATATGTACCATGTGCAATATATAAATATGTAATATTTTAATTTCACATAAAGTTTTCATTTTTTTGCTATATTTATTTTCTAAAATATTCTCTCCTACATGACATTCCTATTACTTTTTGTTGTTGTTTCTTTGAAGCAATAATTCTACAATATCCTTGTAATAAAATCTTTTTATTTGTGTCATTGACAATGTGTGTGTGTGTGTGTGTGTGTGTGTGTGTGTGTGTGTGTGTACTTATCCATACAGATAGGTAGATGAGAGGAAAAGAAATATAATAAATTTTTCTCAGGAGAGAGATTTTCAAAGTGTGTAATTTATTTTTATTTTAATATATTTTGTCAGGTTGAATATAAACATAGCTGTAAAAATTGATTTTTAAAGAAACTAGAAATTCATGAGTGAATTTATTCAATGTCTGCAACAAATATAGATGAAATTTTTTAAAAGAGATATTGAAAAAGATTTTTCTATGTAAAATTTATTAATTTAAAGTATTTTAAATAGTGCAGAATGGTAGAAGACTTGCAAAGAGGAATTTTGGATGAAGCTGGGCAGATGGAACCATGAGCCCATTCCCAAGGCAGAGAACCTGTGAATCTCTTCTCTGTCTCAGGAGGAGAGAGGGGCACTCACAGATGGACTAGAAACAGAGTTCCCAGGTGAGATATGGGCTGCAAACACTACATTAGAATTTTAACTAAATGGTCAATAACCTTTTAGTAAAAGTATGTCCAAAATATTATGGAGTGCATACTTATATTTTTAAAAATAATCTGTTTACTTGAAATTCATATTTGACTGGCAAACCTAAGTTTTAATTTGTTAAATCTGACACAGTTATTCCATGAGTTTAATATGTGTAATGTGTGTTACTCATTGCAGCCATCTCTGCCATCTAAAAGGCGAGAGAAGAATCAGTGCAGGGCACGGGGAGGGTAGCCTGAGCTTTCTTTATTTGTCTCAGGAAAGGAGTGTTTCCTCCACTGATCAGATATAGGACACCATCCAGGGAGAACAGTGTGCGTCCTGATCAAGCCTGCTCTCGTGGGGGTGTTTTTGCTAAGTCCACTCTACCTTGCATTCGTCAGAAAAGCAGAAGCAAAGCACAGATATCGAGGGGTTGGAGAGGGCATGTGCAAAAACCAAACTGCACTTGTACTGGTATAAGAAGCGCTATGTAAGGGAAAATGCTAAGAGAAACTGCCAAAGAACACATGAGACTAGGAATCGTCTAGACAGGCACTCTGACTGGGAAGAACAAGAGTGAGGCTGGTCTCTAAGAGGAAGTCGCTTTCTGTCTTACTTAACCTCTGCTCTGCTTTCATGTAGACAGAAATCAAAACTTTAAATCTTTTAAATTATATTCATTTTATGAGCTTCCAATATAAATTCTTCAGTAAAGTTTCAACTAATTAATTTTGAGGAAAGAAAAAAAAATACCTGAGAGAATAAAATCCTTAGGGACCAAGATGAGAACCCAAATCTTAAAAGTGCTTTACACTTGAATCCCAAGAGCTCCACGTAATCTTGCATTGCAATGTCTTTCTAAAGTTTTAGAATAGGAAGCCTTTGAAATTATCATATCTCTTATTTCTTCCCATAATCAAGATGTGTTTCCTGGGGAGTAAGTATGATATAAGTGCTTGGAAGCTGCTATTTAACCCTTGAAGATGAGAAAGAACCACAAAGTCCAGCTGAATGGAACAACTGGTAAGAAGTCTGTGAATTCAGAAGCAGGGAGGCTGGTCTTAAAATCATAGAAGAAAATCTCATGGAAAGAATGTGGGGGCCATATGGAATTTTCAAGAAAAGTGAGCGTTAGAAGAAGTTGCCCATCCCTAATGCTTTCCAGGCAGAATGTGGAATAGACAAGTAGAAAACTAATTACAGATTGCATTCAGGAATAAAGAATAAAATCTTGGAATGGAGCACAGAGGATGATAAAAGGACAGACTGTAAGAGCAGATGACAACAATCTGTTCCAGAAGTGTGGAACTTACATTGTAACTTTTGGAGATATTTGAAGTTGGGAATGATTTCCACAAAGAATAATTTTTAAAATGCTTCCATAAATTCTGATCTAGAAGAAGAGACACTCAGGGGATCAGAAGCAGTTGAAAGTTAGAGAGATGTTACACATGATTATATCAAGAACCTTGGAGGAAGTGGAAAGCCTTTAAGTAGAGAGAGGAGTAAGGTAAAACAGAAAGAACACAGAAGGTTCCACAAGCAAGAAAAAGAGTAAGAGGCTGGCAGAGAAGGGAAAAAAAAAAAAAAAAAAAAACTGGCAAGATGGTTTGGACTTGGAGAAAGTGGTGGTCTTATTTAAAGGCACAGACAAATCCAGAAAGGAGATTTAAATATCTGTGTAGTACATTTAGTCAAATAAAACATAAACTACAGTATTAAATTGTCCTACTCACTACAGATCAAAATGTTCACGAGTAAATTTGATATTTTATCTATAGAAATTTAACATTTTCTAAATTCACTTTTGAAAAAGGAAAAGATACTTT
>PVIR01023259.1:0-27249 GCA_004026965.1 Petromus typicus | reverse complement strand
AAACACGGAAGATATTCAAAATGATAAAGGTAGGTAGGAATATATAATGTGGGGGAAAATGCGATGTTAAAAAAGGAAACAAAGCTTATGTAAATAGAGGGCAGGGGTGGGTAGGGAAATGAGAAAAAATGAGAAGCAGTGTCATATACTGGTACAAATTTCCAATGTTGATTGTGATCACAATGTATATATGAAATGTACCAATAAACTCAATTATTTAAAAAAAGAAACAAGTACAGCTATCTCCTACTGTCTTGTTGAATACTGTGATCAGACATGAAATATTTTCTCTTTTGTTGGAAATAAAATAAGTAACTCTTTTTCACATACTAAAATAAGCATGTCACAGCCAAAAATGACATCTATATCCTAACTGTGTGGTCTTTCACAGATTTAAAATACTTAGTTATGGACTGCGGATTTAGCTTAGTGGTTCCAGCATCTGGCTTACAAGTATAAAGTCCTGGGTTTGATCCCCGGTAACCATGTACAACAATGCTGGGTGTCGTGACTCATGCCCACCAGTAATCAGTACCATATACCACAGTGCCAGGTGTGGTGGCTCACGCTTGTAATCCCAGCATTTGGGAGGCAGAGGCAGGAGGATTAATTTGAATTTGAGGCCCACTTGGGCTGTACAGTGAGCTCAGGGCCAGCCTGAAATACAAAACAAGACCCTGTCTCAAAAAAATAAAATAATTATGTTGTATTTTCTCTTTTTGTAGTACTAGGAATTGAACTTTGGGCCTTGAGCTTACAAGGCAGGTGCTGGAGCCACTGAGCTAAATCAAATCCGTGGCCCCAAATAATTACCTTTGCCTAAATACTGATCTGAATTTTTATTTCTTGGTTTCAGCTCCCATACACCGAAGGTTTTATTGATCATAGTTGGTAAGTTGGCCAAAATATGGTTCAATAGAGGAGTAATTACCTGAGGACTGCAGTATACCCAGCCAGCATTACGCTGCCATGCTAGGGATGGGGAAATAATGTCTCAACCTTGGATTAAAATTCATATTAAAAGAATGTGCAGGTATCAGACCAGCTGCACAGTGTGCTACAAATCACTGGGTCTCACAGCAGTCAGACCAGTTTGGTTTGCGTGTGATTACAGACAGCCTTTCCTAATCTCATTACACTCTCTCGCCTTCTCCAGTGGAGAAAAAGGAAGAATAAAAGCCCTAGAATAGAGGGAATGCCCCAGTGTGTTTAATCTTGTGACCTATCAGAATCCTCAGCGTATTTAAATACTGCCCACATTTGGGACCCTTCTCCAACCTCCTGAACCCAGAGCAGTTTCTAGGAACAGATTTTTAACTCCCCAGTTTGTACAGAGCTGGCTAGGAACCAGTCCTGCAATTTAAAATCAAAGTCAAGACAGACTTCACAGGAAGTATCAACTCAAATAGAAAATAATATAATGTTTCTGAAAGTGTTCGCTACAGAAATGGAAACATATGCTAAAAATTCAAAGAACTGGCAAGAATACTATGAGAGAAAGTTTTTTGCAGTGGTATATTAATAACTGGATTCAAGGGATACAATTCATTTTCTCAGTCTGAAGGTTATTCCTCACTGAAAAGTCAAGAGCACTTTTAATTCACTACAACTTGCTGTAGTGCACATAAAAATATTGCAGCATTTTTGTGGCGATATCGCACAAAGGAAATGGGGTCAAAAGTATTTCCACTGTGAGAAGACTTACCAATCCACCCTCTCTTCATTTTTCGTCTTAAAATATTTCTACCAGTCCTATATTCCAATAGCTGCGGTTTTACTGAGCTGGGGGGGAGTCAGTAAAATCGAAAAGTCCATTTTCCAACTCTGCATTTTTTCCTAATTAGTCACCCTTCTGCAGCCGTGGACATGGAGTCAGGGGTGGAAAGCACTACGGTTTGTGGGTCCCCCAAAGCTCATGTGTTCTCAGAACCTTGATTCCTCGGTGTGGCGACACTGTGACGTGTGAGGGGCATGGGGTGGAGCCCTCTGGGACCCACTCACATTTCCCTCCCTTGGTGAGACCTCACTTTCACAGGACCAGGTTCACCGTCTGAGTGGGGCTGATACATCTTCCTCTTGTTGGTTCTTCAGCTTTCTGTCACAGCTTTAAAGCAGTCCAAGGGCCTCAGCGGAAGCCCAGCACATGCCAGCGCTATCACCCACCAGCTGTCACACTCCAGGCCTCACCATCAGGGACAAGACAGACACAAGGAGAACAAGTCACCCAGTCTGGGGTACCGCGTTACGGCACCTGGGGAAGGCTTCCTCAGGAAGGAAGGGCTGTACTGCTTCAGAGAAGGATAAATATTTTAAAACCTCCCATCCCACAATAGCTGATTCAAATCTACAACACTTCTCAAAGTAACTCTGTGAAGCGCACATTCACCACACTGGCAACTACTCCCAAGTCTTTCTGGAGACGCACTTGTTTAAAGCAGTCTTCTGGTGCTCGCTTCGGCAGCACATATACCAAAGCAGTCTTCTGCCCCAAATCGTTTATTATCTCACACACAGATGGAACAGACAGCCTGCATTGCTGTGATCATGAGACAAGATAATTCGGGCAAGAATGAGAAACCGCATCAAAGAACGCCAGCAGCCTGTGGAAGGACAATCTACAGACTCCTGTCCCAGCAGCCCCGGACGACCGGAGATTGAAGTCAGACCTGGCGATGCGGCTCTGCTGGCCAGCTGTGGGATGCCTGGGCTGAGAGGAAAGGGGTGGTCCACTACTAGAACCTGGAATCCCCCTAACATAAAACTCCTCAAAAATACACACCATTGTGCAGAAAATACAGCATCGCTGATGAGCTGAAACTGCTGAGCAAAAGATACAGACTGACTGGAACACATGGAGACGAGTGTGACTAAAGCACAGAATTGTTACATCTTCCCAACCCTAGACGAACGCCCCACTAACCAGTGTTATCCAACAAACAAAATTCCTTTCCAGTCTCCTCAGAAGATGGATCCTGCAGCAGCACCTCCTTTGGCTCAGCCTGATTCAATAAGAGGAGCCCATGTCCAGTCAGACAAGCAAGGTTAGTCTCAGCTCCATGACTTACTAACTCTGTGAAGTTCTTTTCAATGCCACTAGTGGATATTTTATATCCCTTTCCAACAGTTTAAAAATCGCTGTCATGTATTGTATGCTCTTATTTACCTTTTATATTTGTAAGGCAGTAGTTCCCATTTTGCAGGCCAAGTGACTGAGGCTTGTAGAGGTCATATACTTTGAACAGAAGGAAGCATCCTCTCTCTGACTCACCCCAGAGATCTTCCCCCTGCCCCTCAAGCCTGGGTGCTAAAAGATCACTTACCAGCTAGCTTAGCATCTGGTAGCTCAAAACAGAAGGGGAAATTGCAGGTGGTAGATAACACGAGTCAGGCAGCCCTGGCTAGGTGGGTAGCTCTGCATATTGCAAATGTAAAATGTTCAACCAAGTTTCATCATTTGACTCAGTCTCTTCACCTGAAAGGAGGAGGGCAATACTTCCTGTGCCAGCGTGATGTGCCCACCCAGTTAGCCAGACACCTTGCAGTAAGGATTTAAAATGGTACAATTAAAGGATACAAAGCAAATATATCATCACTGGTCCCCTGTTGATACCCAAACCACAGGAAACAGCATAATATCTGCATGCGTCCTGTGCATATTCTTTTATGTAACTTAAATAATGTCTAGTTTACTTATAATATCTAATGTAGTGTAAATGCTACCAAATCATTATACCATATAACTTGGGGAATAAGGACAAGAAAAAAAAATCTACGCATTGATACAGATGTCAATTTTTTCCAATGTGTTTGATCCACAGTTGATTGAATCTAAGGGGCTAGAACTCGCTGAAATGGAGGAAAACTATCCTCAAAAAGGCTGTTGCGCTGATTATGGACAATACGGGCAGCAGAAAACCCTCCCAAATAATCCTCCTTACCTGATAGAGATTTTGGCAATAACACAACACTACAAGATTGGTGGAAAGCTCAGAAACAGCCCAGATCCGAACCCTTGGTCTTTAGGCCCACAGGCAGGATGCAGTGCCTGTGCAGCCCCTTAGCCAGAGGGAGGAGCTGGTGGGCTCCCAGGGCCAGCCAGAGGACAGTAGGCCCCCAAGCTAAGTGCTGCAGAAACAAGAAATAGGTGGGCAACAGAAATGCAGGAGAACCTGGAGAAGGACCCTGACACACATCAGAGCCAGGAAGACCGTGTGAGAATCTCTAGGATGTCGGATGGTACAGAGGCCGACAGCCGAGAACCAGAGGTCCTGGGGACTGGTCTCTATCCTTTCCTACCGCAAATCCTGGGATTCTAAATTGCAAAGGTCTTGGGAAGCAGGGGGCTCATAGATCTTAGCTCTACTAGTGACAGCTTATCTCCTTTTTCTCTCCTGAAATTCTGCTGTTGTATCAGTCAGCATATCCTACTGATGGGCCTTCAAGAGAGCTCTCATGTCTTTATTCTTTAAAAAGAACCCCACATGCAGGATACAATGTACAGAAACCTCCATGCAGTTGCTGGGTACAGTAGGAGCAGAATGCCTACTGTCTAGAAAGGAACTACTGCAGGATGTTTCAAACAAAACAAACAAAAATTAAAAACAGCACCAAATGGAACGCTTCCAAATTGACATCACAGATTTTAGGCACGCGAAGGCAGCAAAGAACCAACGCAGGCACGATGTGACAGGGATTCACATTTGACGGGGGCAATAAAACTGCCACATACATGTCGTCCAAGACCAGGGTGGCTCCACAGAGGTCGCCTAGCAAAGGCTTCAGAAATGCCTCTGACATTCCGCCAAGATCGGGCCTGGCAAGGGAGGGAAGGTACGAACACAGAAATCACTTGCTGGCTCTTCTTCTCTTTTTAGCCACACCATGACTATTTTATGAAAGAGTTTTGCGAGACTGTCACTGACATTCTGAAATAGTATATACGTGGTTATAATACACAAATCTAAACGCTGGGTTTCAGAGGATGGAAGATGAATGAGCTAAGCACACCTGGGCTTGATGAAAGGGTACAGGTATTCACATCCGCAGGGCCACTGAGTCCCTGCTGGCCCACGCCTGCCTTCCTTCTGGGCTTTTCATCCCAGGCCCCGTAAAGACACTAGGTGTCCACATGCCCTCAGGATCTCGTCTCTTCTACCTACCTTGGTGAACAGCCTTTGGGGGTCCTGCTCAGAGACCTCCACATGACCAGGATCACCAGGTTTGTCTACAGGTCACCAGCCCTTACTCCACATGGAACATAGAATGATCCAGGTGTATCCATCAGGTATAAAACACCTGTTTCCTTCTCATGAGGCTCTGAGATCAGTAAGGTCAGGGGCTTTGGCTACCCTGTCTGCGATGTCAACCATCCTCCAACTGTTCTCATAGTCACTAGCCTGGTGTGCAAAGATCAGGAACTTTGTCCCAGGAGCTCAAGTTTTGGGATAGTTAACCTCACTTGGCGCCCTGCTCCATCTCAGCATACAGGTCAACTGTGAACATCTCCACCAGAGCATGGGAGGCTGGAGACAGACAAAGTGAATCATGTTTGCACCCACACAGGCCTGAGCTAAGGAGGCCATTCGATCTACGACTCCCCATTTTTTCTTTTTTTAGGTTTTTTGAGACAGGGTCTCGCTTTGTAGTTCAGGCTGGCCCTGAGCTCAGCCTCAAACTCACATCACAGCAATCCTTCTGCTTCTGTCTCCTGTGTGCGGGGATTACAGGCGTGAGCCACCACGCCTGGCATTGTGGTATGTGGTACTGGTTGCTGCTAGGCGTGAGTCTCCACACCCAATATCGTATGTGGTTACTGGGAATCGAACCTGGGTCCTTGTGCTTGCAACACAGGCGCTGGAACCACTGAGCTAAATCCCTGGCTCCCATCCATTTTTTCTTAAAGTTGTAACAAATATAAAGAATAAGTGAAGTTTTGTTACCTAGATACATCAACTACATATTTTAAATGTAGCTCAAGTCCATTCTGTTTCATTCAGTAGGACCAGGCCAGCTAGAAGTTTGGATATGACTAAGGGAGAGCTTCAAGTCTGGCTAGGGCAAGTGAACCGTGTGCCTGTCTCCTGAGCATGAAGGTTGAGACTTTGTCTTCCTGCAGGCTCAGAGACCCTTAGGGGCTTGAGCACACTCGCTCCCATGCATTAAACCTTGTCAGCGCTCATCTTGACAGCCCCACCCCTCTTGTCTCTCACCCATGGCCTCACCTTCCCCCATAGCTTATGCCATACAGACCCTCCACTCACAAAATTCTCTTATTGGGCAAAACCCTAGTCAAATCAATAGACCCTCCCTTCCTCCAAGCCTTCACCCTGCCCTGTGACCTTCTGCTATGTATGTGACACTGAAGCTTGAATAAATCAGAGAGTTCCAGAAACTTTTTCCAGGGTCTGTGATTGACTCTGCACCTCACCATGTCCAGCCAGGAAAGCCTCACATAGACAACAACCAACATATGACAACAACCAGAATGGCAAGAGGGGAAAGACCTAACATACACGGACAGCACCATCACCAATGTCAGTCACCTGCACTACAGCTGCTAAAGACAGGGGATCCTGACCCAGGGTTTCAGGAGTCTTAAGCCCTGAAGCTCAACTACAACTTGGGGGGTCGGAAAAAGATACTCACAGTCTGGGTGCAGCACAAATCAGCTGAAATAGTCTCTGGAGGTGCAGCCCAGGTGTTTGTATAGCCAGTGAGCTAAAAAGGATTTCAGGAACTGGCTAAAGAGATTAACTTATCCCTAGAATGTTAAACTAGGGAATGCAAGGCACGGTGGGCAAGATTAGCATCTGTAGATACATTAGCATCTTAGATACATTAACATTTTCTCAAGTTGGGGATACTAAGGACCACTCTAGAAACACCCAGTGTCAATCCTGGGGACTTATTCCTGACGAGGTGCTCCTGGGAGGAAAGGTGCAGGTGATGGAACAGGGTTGATCTCCTGGAGATGGGATGGCAGAGGACAGCAGAGGTGGTGGGTTCTTCCGAGTGAAAGGGCTGCTCTGGGAGCCGGAGGAGGCCCATCATCAGACAGAGCCAAGGGCTGTGATCTGAAGACAATGGCTGATAACACCCTCTCTCCCATCTGAATTTGACCCTGGTCTGCGGCCATACCACCCTGAACGCACCCAATCTTGTCTGAATTCGACCCTCCATCCACCCCCTAAAGATAGTAGCTTCTCCTTGAGCTGGTGTTCTGGGACACATAAGCAGCCGTATACCAGTGGAATTCTCCCTACAGTGTAACAAACTTCTGGTCTATTTCACACTCGTCTGTGAGTCTGGCTGGCAAGCGTCCTGAGGCTGTGGGAGTCCAAGCTGTTTTGACAAATAAAGTTTGTAGATGTGCAAGCTCAAAGACCAGGCTTCAAAGGAGGCCTGTGGCTGAGCAAACTGCTTCATTTCTTTCTTGTTAAATTCAGTTTGCTACACTGATTTCTAGCCAGAAATAGTCAGTTCCAGGCTTTCCTGTTACTGTATTCATTGCTTAGAAACACGAGTCAGACCGGGAGGACACAGGTCACAGGACTTTAAGGGCTGCACTGTCCAAGCTACAGAGTCATGTAGACCAGGTCACACCAAGAGGTGCAGGTCTGAAGGATATCATGGAAATTAGGCCATTGTTTATTTTTTTCCTCTAAATAAATGCCACTAAAATTCCTAGTTTTTTCAAACCTAGTGGAACTCTTTAGGACATAGTCTCTTCTGGCCCATAAGAAAATGGGTCCTGTTGTCTGTTCACAGGTATAATTCTGGAGTCCAGCCTCCATCCATCTAGTGCCGTGGCTACAAGCTGTGGTCTTTCTATCCAGGACATTCCTCTGCATTCCTTTCCCACTAGCTTGATCTGGAAGCAAGAATCCCAAAGCCTGAAACCTCAGAAGTCATCTACTGTCAATGAGTCCACTCACAGGCTAAGAACCAGAGGCCCAGGGAGTTTGCTTGGGATCAGAAGTGCTGAGAGCCCACTGGACATGCTGGGACTGTAAGTTTCATTTCTCAGAACAAAGACTCCCATCTCCTGTGCCAGGATGAGGATACGCCAGGAGAAACTGGGCTTTTGGCCTCTGGAACTCTGATCTCCAGGCCCGGCAATGTCCTGCCTGACAGGGGCTTTGATCGCCAGTAGGTTTGTGTCACCAATGTAAATGCAATTAGGCAGGGAGACTTGGCATGTAAGCTCCCATCTTAGGTGGAGGTGGAGACTAAACGTACTCCCGGGCCTCTGGGAGGAGCTAGCAATCAAAGGTCAGCTGTGCAGGCAGTATGTGACTGAGACCAAAAAAGACTCCAGAGACCTGAGCAAGAGCAGTCATATACTGTAGCCGGGAGTGGGTCACACAATCTGTGACTCCAGGAGGATGGCTCATAGGAGGCCCAGCCCTCCTAGACCCACCCAGTGTTTTCGTTGGGTTCCGACTTCTATGCTGTTGATGTGATGACACTGTAATCGCCAGTCAGGACATTCCTGACTTCTGTAGGTGCTTGCAGTGTGTTAGGGCAGGTGGAGGCAGCATGCAGGCAGTTGGGCCTGCGCTCTGAAGCGGAGGGTTGCCGAAGCAGCTCCTTGGTCTCCAGCTCCTAAGTTAAGGTGCAGTCACCTTTGCAGAGCGAGTCCTTGAGAGCAAGTCCTGGACATCCTTGCCAAACGGAGAGGTGGAGAGGAGGCTGGAAGTGGCCCTCTATCCCTCCTGGGTGAGTGTGTATGTCAGCACAGGCCCAGAAGAGGACACTGAATAAGGGGAAAAGCAGGGCCGAGGTCAGCAAACCCGTCCAGTACTCTTCCATTCAAATTCAGGTAAGAAATCGCCTCCAGGCCTCTGGACCAATACGTGACTTCTGCCTGATGTCATAGCAAAGCACTTCCTGTTACGCAACGAAGTCATCCTTACTCAAGGAGGCCCCCAGAGGCTCGCCCCCTGAGATTTAGATCTAGCTTCTGATGTACAGAAGAATCAGTTGAAGGAGTAAATACATTCCACTTGGGCAACTTAGCAAACTCTTTCTCGAAATAGGCAAAAACGGTTGGAGATGTGGTCCAGTGGTAGAGCATCCTGGGGTCTCAGCCCCAGATCCAGGGCAGAGAACAAACTTACATGGAAGGGGCGGGGCTGGAAGGGCTAGGGTGTGGCCCAGTGGCAGAGTGCACGCCTGGCAGGCAGGAGGACTTTGTTCAATGCCGATAACAGCAGTCACAACAGAATGTCAATGTCACAGGGAACGACGTGGTGGGAAGAGGAAAACTGTCATAGGATAAAAATAAATTTACAACTCATAAGCAAAGGCATCCAGCCTCCCTTGATTTGCATAAAGTAGCAGGAAAGAACAAGTTCGAAACAAGTAGAGAAATAGGAACAGGACTGCTAGGTTTCAGATGATACCGAGGAACTATTATGAATTGTCCAGTTGTGACAGGGACCCTGGACTGAGGAAAAGATGCTTTTATTTTTCAGAGAACTACACGCAAATATCTGAGGGTAAAATGTCACACAGTCTACTCTGACCTTGCTGTATTGAGGTCTATATTTACCTTGAAGCAGGCCAGTATCCCTGTATTATGGTTTTCATTTGGGATCCATGTAAATATTCTGCACAATTTGAAAATAAATGAAATGTGAACATTTTTAATAACTATAATCAAGAGTGGAATAAGGAAGTTAACTCTAGTTGGGTTCGCACATTAAAGAAACAGGAAAGGCTTATTTTCAGTGAAGTTTAAAGCCCAACCTTTGACCCTAGGTACAAGTACCCCAGTGACAAACAAACTCAGTACAAATTTTGGAAAAGATGGCCACGTTCGTGTGTGTGGGAAGTGGTCGCACTCACATTTGTCACCTGATGCAGAATTTTACCAAGTGCTCCATTTGTGAACCACGCTGTTTACACACAGGTGTTCACGAACTGAAGCTCCGTGGTGATTTGACTCACAACCTTAATTCTTTGCTTCTCACCCAATTCGATTTGCAAACAGAATTATGGGAAGAATTAAGCTTATGAAACAAGGTATCACTGTGTTTATGGCCAAAACATTGGGTTTAAAAGTCACTGAAAAAAATCCTTTATGATGTCATTACTGGCCACTGTTTTGGATATTTGGACATACAGCAAAGATATAAAACTGAAGTCGGCATTGCTACAGATAATGCTGATGTTGGTATCTTAAATCATTAATTAGTTATTTGCTCAAACTCATTATATATATTATATAATGTGTTTGTTACATGTTATATATGAGGTATATAACATATCACAAGCAATATAAAGCAAATAATTATGTTTTTATCATTAGGAACCAAGATTTTCAGCTAAGAGAAATACAAATATAAACATCAAAGCAGTTTTAAAATTCTACAGTTTTAGCCAGAGACAGTGGCTCATGCTTGGAAACCCAGCACCCTGAGAAGCTGAGGCAGGAGGATTGCAAATTCAAGCTCAGCCAGGGTAACTAATTTACTGACTTAGGGAGATCTGGTGTCAAAATATAAACAAGCAAACAAATGTATGGCTGTAGTGCAACACAAATGCTGTGGGTCCACTCCCCGGTACTGCAAAAACGAAGGATTCCAGAATCCGAAGAGCAAGCTGGGAGTGGCGCTATTCCCGTCTCACTGTTCTAAGAAAGAATTGACATTTTCTAGTTTTGTCCGCTGAAGAGAGTTAGAAGCACTGAAGACACAGGACAGTGAGCACTCCTGGTGTCTATGTGAGGATGTTAAATACTGGGTCCTAAGAAAAGGAGTCAGGATACCCCAGAGAAATGGTTCATCATTCCAGATCTTGGGCAGGAAGTGCCCCAGGTAAACTTGGAACTTTTACTTTTGTTGGGGTACCGGGGATGGAGCCCCAGGACCTCACACATGCATGGCAAGGGCTTCCCCACTGAGCTACAGCTCAGCTGGGGCTTGGGACACAGCTAGGTCATGTCATAAGGACTCAGAATTCAGACAAAGGCCTCTCATGGCCAAAGATAAGATCATTTGAGCCTCTTAAAGAAGAGTTGTCATAGAAAGAGGTAAAGTATTCTAACTTCACTAGTTTGAAATGATACAGAACATAAAAACTTTGGCAGCCTCTGAGGGCAAAATTCACTGCTCTGAGAAGTGGTAATAAAGACAATGAATCCAGCTTTTTATCTAGTTTTTTCCATGAAGCTGTATTTTATGATGATGAAATAAAGTAACTTCAATAACACATGGTAAAGAAATAAGAGTTAGAAAACAACTATTTTTTCTTTTTTGTTGTTTTTATTTGGTTGGTTGGTCTTTTTGAGATAGGGTCTCATTATGTAATTCAGGTTGGTTGTGAACTCACAATGTAGACACAGGATAGCCTCCAATTCCATGGTGATCCTCCTGCCTTGGCTTCCTGAGTGCTAGGATTACAGGTGAGTATCTCATATCCAGCTGAAAATTATTTTTTCAATTACAACTCCAGGAAAGACAGTGAAATGCAAATTTATAATGGTAGGGTCCACTAGCAATCTCAGTATCACAAACATTAGTGTTGATGAAATATTTCTTCTCAAAACTAAATCAAACCGAATCAAGATTTTATATTTAACTAATGCTTAACAGAACAATACAGGCAACAGTGGAATATTGAAATGTCACCGCCTTGTACTGTCCAACAATGTCAGGTTATAGAAAAGCCTGGAAGATGATTTTCTTTACCAAGAGAATGTCAAAAAAAGCAATGATAACAAAAGACAACAGTTAATGATTAAGCAACTTAAAGAGACAACAACCAGGCACAATTGTGTGCCTTGCGAATACAAATATTTTTTTAAAGAAGCGATAAAAAGAATATGTATGCTCATCATGAACTGCAATACTAAGAAGTAAACGATAATAAAAGAATTATTTTTTAGTGGTCATGTCGGGGATCAAACCTAGGGTCTTACTCATATTGACCATATGCTCTACCACTGGGCTCTGTGCCCTTACCTTATAGGTTATTCATTTTTCTGGTGTGATGAATATCTTTTAGATCTACAACTAGTAACAGAAATAAAAGGATCTGCTTCTAAAAAGCAGGAAGGGCAAGAGGAGAGGATTAAAAACAGAACTGACCTTAGGTTGCCAATGGTAAAAGTCGATGATAGAGACATACTGTACTATTCTTTCATTTGTATGTCTGTGAATATACATAATAAAAAGCTTTTTAAAAAGGCTTAAGATTTTGAAAAAAAAAAATGGCCCAAGGATTTAGCTTTGGTGCTTGCTGCCTGCTTTGCAAGCACGAGGTCGTGAGTTCGATCCCCGGTACCACCAAAAAAAAAAAAGAAAGATTTCGAAAAAAATGATGAGTACAAATACGTAAGATGAAATAATTATATGGAATGCTTTGGGGACAAAATAGTTATCAAATTTTAAGTGAGAGGGATGCACTCACTTATACTCTACATCTACACGATTATGGATGTTCATAATAGCAAATAAATCTGTAAGCATTTACACTAACCAACACTCAGAATGAGTCAGAATAAAAGGATTACAAGATATAGCCACCTAATCCTGGGTTCTACTAGAGATGACCTCAAAGATTTAAAGCAATGTAGCTCAGTGGTACAGTACCTGCCTCACAAGCACAAGGTCCTAAATTCAATCCCTGGTACCAGGAAAAAAAAAAAAAAAAATCAAAGCAAACAACCAAAGAATATCCAGAAAGTTTGAACTTTCAAACACTTAAATTATTAAAGAATTAGGATCCATGGGAAAGAATTCCAGTTTACAACAGTGACCCGGTTACTCCCCATCTGACACACAGGGCCTCCTCCGCCTAGCAAAGGCCCACACAGTCACATGGAAGTGACAGGCTTCAGGACTGTCACCAGTGCCGGGATGGCCAGAAAGATCTGGCTGGCACGATGTGTCTTCCAGCTTTAATGCCTTATGCAAGAGGTACATAAACAGGCATCCCATGGAAACAGAAGGCTTTTACGACCTGGCATCAGATGGCACAGCTATAAAGTAAATCCAGACAGAGCAGCCAAAGTGCTTGTTACTTAGACACATTAACCAGCCTCTGACATCAACAGCTATTGCAAAATTGCTCCTTCCGGGGACCGCAGGCCTGGCACACCGAGGGCCAGGGCTCTTTCTCATACCTGATGATGACACACTGGTTCTCCCTGTCGATAACCATATTCCTGTACATGCTGTCCGCGAGGGCATAGATATGTGGGGGATTTTCATACTGTGCCTAGACAACAGAAGAAACAAACAAAAACGGATTAGACAGAGCAACGCACTGAATTTCTTCTCCCGGACTTCAAAATGAATCTACCACTGTAGAGCCGCAGTGTCTACAGTTACATCAAAGGCTGCATGACACGATCCTGAGATTCCCTTAGTGACGAAGTCACACCCGAAGAAAATCAAGATGGAACTCTGTGGAGCTCTTCCGTGGGCGCATGCGTGTGATTCAGCCTTCAAACACGGTGGAGCCTCAGAAAGGCCATCACCACACCCTTGTACTGAGCACGCCTCCGCGGCCACATTCCGCTCTGAATGCTCCTGAGGACTCTTGGTAACAGACTGATGATAGAACTACCAATCACCTGGGGCTGGCTTACCCAGAATTCCAAGTTCCTATGGAATCTTTTCTCAGATGCCAATTGTGGATTCTGGGACCTCAGAAGGAATTGAGTCTGACTCTGGAGGAGGAGAAAAACCTAACTTTTCTGGAAGAGGAGGGTAGGAAGTGTGGTTCTTTGAAGGGATACTGGGTCGGCCAGCTTGTTTCATCTTCACGGGACAAAAAATCCTACAATATAAAGACACTAAGTGTCCTGTGTTTGTAACATGGCCAGAGACTGCATATCTGCATAAAAACAAAACCGAACTATTCTCCATACCTAGTAAGTTCATTCTCTCAGCCTGATTTCAGGCTGTTTTATTCAGTTTCCTGCACTTACTTTTGCCACTCCTTCAAGAATTACGAAGAAGAAAAATATCTCATGTAGTTGCAAAGGCTAGAGAAAGATGACTTCTTAAAGTTAAAGTTAGTGGACCTAAGAGTAGGAAAATTAGCACATCCAGGGTGAGAAAGTCTAGATCCTATCTTTCCCATCTCTAAAGTGGGACCACAGATCTCACAGGGAACGGGGAGGGGCGGGAAATGCATCTGAAAAGGTAAAGTAAGATGAGAAGTGTGACTTCCTCTACCTTCGAGTCTCATCACATGACAAGAAAAGACAGCCGGCTCCACACCCTCCAAGATGGGAGCGCACAGGTGCCCGGCAAGGCCCTGCGCGGTCAGGAGGGGACACCGCTGTGGGCTGGCCACCGGGGAAGCGCTGCACAGGGACCCACGTAATATGTCCAACCTGCCTTGCGGGAATGTGGGTCCCTGGCTAGGACCTCAAGACACAGTCTACAGCGAGCTGCAGCAGGATGACTTTGAATGCCTCTTTGAGGATTTTTTTTTTTTTTTTTTTTAAGGTTTTTTGAGACAGGGTCTCACTTTGTGGTTCAGGCTGGCCCTGAGCTCAGCCTCAATCTCACGTCACAGCAATCCTCCTGCCTCTGCCTCCCCAGTGCTGGGATTACAGGCGTGAGCCACCACGCCCGGCACTGGTATGTGGTACTGGTTGCCGCTGGGGTGAGTCTCCACACCCAGTATTGTTATATGGTTACCGGGGATTGAACCCAGGTCCTTGAGCTTGCAAGACAGGCGCCGGAACCACTGAGCTATATCCCCGGCCCCCTCTCTTTGAGGATTTTTAAAGGATGGAAAACGGGGAGAAACGCCAACACCACACCCTTGTGAGTGCTACTTGTAACAGAGGAAAAGTTTGAAACCTGCTTCATCAAAGTTGCAGTCGGCCTTCGCATGATCTTGTGTTTTCCAAATTCACTTCCCATCCTCAGTCTCGCAGAGCCTCTGAGCTAACTACCTGTGGGGATCCTCAACCGGATCTTTCCTCCCAGGACCTTGTGTGTCATTAGGCCTAACTGCAACTCTTTACTCAGTAGATTCTAGTACTTCACTTCTTAGCCTCAACTTTTCTCACCTGTGAAATGGGAGAGTAAGAAGTGTGATGCAGCCAGCACCCAGGCTGTTTGATTACTGCCACAAATGCACACTATAAATAACAGCACACATGTGATACAGTGATAAACGCTAATCACACAATACTGGTAATTCTTAGCAATAAAAATAAATTTTCAAGAATTCTACATCTCAATAGGTAGAGAACGCTTGGGAAGAAGAAGGAGTTAAAGGGCCTCTGCAGCAACCGCTTCCAGAGACCTGGAAGGAAGCGCCCTCGGCTGTCACCGCCTGCCACCCCAAGCCCGCTGACAGTGTCTCCTTTGTGCTGGGCTCCCAGAAAGGCAGCATTACGAAGGTCTCTCAAGTGGCAGCGCCTCCAGCCCCGGTGCCCAGCACCATGCAGCTGGCACCAGCTGGCCGGGTCCGATGTGGGGGCTCGCTTCTGGGCCGCTTAGGGTCAGGGTGAACAAACGCACCTTCCTGCTGTACCGCGGAGGGAAAGGGAGAGGAGGGGAGAGGATGCTGAGATGGAGGGTGGAGAGAAGTGACAACCACAGTGTAAACAAGGACAAAGCTTCCATTTTTATCCCACAGCTCAAGCGGCTCAGGAGCAGGGTCTGGACCCTGGGAAGTGACAAAAGATTCATTTTTCTTTGTCAAGTCATAACTACAGCTTAGTAAGGTTCTCACTGCAAAAGATCAAATTCCACCACACTTTTTACCCCTCAGGCACATGGGAGACTGGAAGATCACCCCCAAACTGGGGGACCCTTAAGTTCCAAATCACCGATTCTATACATAAAGCTCAGGTAGGAGTCGCTGCTTTGCTGCTTTATCTCTACGGTCAACAATAGCACATCATTGAAAACAAAAGACGTCCTTCCCTGGAGCTTCCCCCGTTAAATAATTCATAAGAAAACGCAAATGTGCTGTCAGCTTCAACAAAAACTACTTATGCATCGTCAAAGCCCTAAACACAGCAGTACTTTATAGGTTCGTAACTCACCGCTCCCTGGTACATTTCAATTTCCTTTTCCCCAAAATATGGCATCTGCTTGAAAGGGTTGACCGAGATTAACACGGATCCTATATATGTCTGAATTTAAAGCTGGTTAAGGTCCACCATTAATCTTCAGAGAGACACATTTTTCAAATTAAACAACCAGATGTTATCAAGAATGCATATGGACCATCCCAATGAAAAGCTCTTGTACTTGTTTTCTAAATGATTACAAAGAAAGACAAAAGCAATTATCCAACTCACTTGGGCTTTGATCTCCTTCCTCAGGAAGAACAATAAATTTAAGTGCCAAGGTGCTGCAAGAAGAAATCATTATTTTAAATAGAGACATTTTCATTCCAGACCAGTAACATGTAGAGCCGAGGAAAAAAAAGAAAAGAAATGGCCAAGGATTAGAAAACAACAGTTATCTTTCCTCTCCCCCTGCAATGTATAATTTTTTCCCTTGGAACTGTATGTCTTTGATAGATAAAGACATATTTACCTATATATTTAACAAACAGAATGATACTGCACGCACTGAATAGTCTTTTCAGAAGCTTAGGGGAATTGAATGGTACCAATAAAACATTACTAAGATGAAAATTATAAACCCAAATAGACCAGGTTTAGGAGTACAAGGCATTACTGCTGCTCGGGGAATCCAGGAAGGCCTCCCAGGCAGGGCATGTTTACATTGAGCCTGAACAGTTTTATGCAACACATTTTAATGTGCTCAAATACATGAAATATTGTAACATAAAAAATGTCTCCCTTAGTCATGGTGGTGCACACCTTTAATCTCAGCTACTTGAGAGGCTGAGGCAGGAGGATGGCAAATTCAAGGTCAACCTGGATGACAAAGAAACCAACCTCCAAAACTCCAAAAAAGAAAAGAAATGAAACCCTTGGTTCTCAGGAGGAGGTGGGGACTGACAGTGCAAGTAAAAACAAGCACACATTCAAAAGGGCTCCTTTTTCCATTTGGGGTTTTGTTTTTGAGGCACGAACTCCTTCACTCAAAGAATTCTCCAGCCTCAGCCTCCTAGGCTGCCAACATTGCACCTAGCTCAACCTGTTCTTATAATCAGTAAGCTCAAAATATTTCAAAACTTTACCAATCAAGAGTCAAATAAAAGCCATTAATAAGTAGTTTTAAATAGTAAAATACATAGATTGAGATTTGCTGCCCCATGAGGACATTCCCATACTAGGAAATGCATGTCCAGGAAGGCAGCCCGGGGCGCCCAGCTCCCAAGGCTCCGTCAGCTGTGACCTTGGCAGGTCCTGTCGCTAAGCCATGGTTGATGGAGGATGGAAATGGGACAGAACGCGCTTCGTGGCTCGCTGCGGAATGAAAAAAAGTGACCCGTACACACTGCTCTGGGCAAAGGCTGTCTCCTTACTCCTCATCTTTAAAACGTGCTTGTCCCAGACACCTGTGAACTCACAGCCTATGTTACAAGGCTGCATTATCATTCTGAATGTGGACGAGGGCTCAGTAATTGAAATATATATTTCTTCAGGAAGACGAAAGGGCTGGATGATTTGATTGCTTCTTAAATCCTTCAGCGTCCACCAGAAAGACGCCCCAGGAGGAAGATGAATTGGTAGCAGAGAGGAGCAGGTGGTCTAAGAACACACCAGAGTTTCCCTGCTCTGATCTAGGGATGTCTGTGGTATTAAAGGATAATGTTGATGAGACGGAATCGTAACTGCGAGAGGTCACAGAGTTGTGGAAAAGGGCCAGGAGTCTGGAAAATGTTTTTCCAGTTGCCAAAGTTAGATGAGATCAATGGTAGTTTGTGATTTGCTCTCTTTGAAGTACAATTTTGCACAGATAAATGTACTATCATTAAAATCAGCCACCAATAAGAAATGTCTGTGACAATGTACCTAAGACTCGATGAATGGTGATAAAATAATAGAACCACACACACATACACATACCCTAAATACACAACTGACAACAATGCTGTTACTGTGGTTAACTCTTATTTCGCTGTGAGGAAAATGAAGGATAAAGAAATTTTAAAACTTGCACAAAAATTTTCAAATTTTAAAACTAGCATAAGCTAGTTAATTACAAAACTATTTTTCAAATGCAGGCAGGCTGGCTCCAGAGTCTATGCCCTCGTTAAAGAGCGGTGACGTCTTTCTACAACCAGCAGGTACTGTTATTTGTGGAGTTGTCAGACTTAGCAAATAAAAGAACAAGAGCGTTAAATACTGATCTTTTGAGCATGCCAAAAGGTAGGTAGGTACACCTTAAGTCACATTTGAGATATTTACTAAGTTATTTGTTATTTATCTGAAATTAAAAACACTTGGCACACAAATTTCTCTGTCAAATCTAAATCTGTAATGCGAAAGTTTAATGCAAGATCAAGGAGGAATGGGTTAGACAGTTCTGTAATTTCTTTCTCCTTTTTTTGGCAGTACTGGGGATCAAACTCAGGACCTTGTGCTTACCGGGCAGGCACAGTGCCACTGAGCTACATCCCCAGCTCTGTGGTCTCTTCTAACGTGGACTCTGGATTCGTTGCACACTCAAAAAATGGCCTGCTGGCATGCGCTTATAATCTCAGCATCTGGGAGGTTAAGGCAAGGGGATTCAAAAGCTGAGTTCACAGGGAGCAACTCAGTAAGCCCTTGTTCCAGAATAATATTTTATAAAAAGGGCTGGGGAGGTAGCTCAGTGAAAAGACCCTGGGGGTTCAGTCCCCAGTTCCGATGGCACCCCCATCTTCCTCAGTAGGCATGTTTTACTGTTCTTCCTCCTTGGAGGAAACCAGTGGAGACAAATGGATAAGGTTTGTCTCTGGTTCAAATTCACATACTAAATGAATATAATGATTTTTACAGTAAGCCCAATCCAAGACATGCAGCACCGCTAGACCCATCCTATTTCAGAAATGGAGGATGTCTATTCCTATGCACATCCATCTACAGGTAGAACCAAACACAATGCTCCCCCAGAGAAGAGTGCTCCCTTCCCTCAGCCATAGATGGAATGCTGTCAATGCCGCCTTGGCCTACGCGAACCCATCACTGCATACAACAAAGAATACAGAGCTACCCGAGGACGTAAGCCAAAGCTACAATCTGCTTGCCAACCCACTAAGCCTTTGACCACCCAAGAAACAGGAATTCCATGGCATATAGGCTCCATATGTAAGCACTATTTTCCTGGTGTAAGCATCATTTTCCTGAACCACTGATAATCTGCTATATACAGAGATATTTCATAAATTCTTATCTTTTTACATGATGATATAAATTCTGGTAATGACCTAGTGAAGGAGACACAGGAAAGTAAAGCATCTCTTTTGGATTATGCTAGGCTACTCCTGAATCAACAACTCGGGTAGAATACGGAAATTACAGCTGCTCCCCGGAATTTCCTACAGGAGTTCTCAAAGGCAATATTATTTAAGAGGACTGTGGAAAAAGTTCAGTTTAAGATGGTTAGTGAGTTCCCAATTCCATGCTAAGTAGCTAGAAATGTACTGAAATAAAGGAATTTTAGCTGCAAAGAAAACTTAGCCGCTATCTCAGGTGAGAACTGGGCCTAATTATGCATCACAACAGCTTCCATTTTGTCCAGTGCGATGCACTGGGGAGACCTCAGCTACCTGCTAGAGGGAGCAAGCTGGGAACTCTGGGGGCCCCTTGAGGGCTCCCTCCCGCTCCTCCTGCATGATTCGCATACAGATCACTGTCACCCACCCACACAACCCTGAGTGCTACAGGTGTGGCCAAGGGTTAATGTTCAAATGCACACAGATACAAAACTACAATTAAAAAAAAAAAAGCTAGTCCAAGACACTATCATTTTTCATAGACCTGGGGCCAGAATGATAAAAAGAAAATATACCCAGCTTAGTCTGTATTTTTACATCATTTCCTTCTGATATTTTTACAGTCACAAAGATCTGTCTTTTCTGGATTACATCCATAGGACAAGCTCTCAGCATTCTTAGAGACTGAGGCAGGAGGACTCAGAGGTTGAGCTCAGTGTGGGCAACTTTGTCAGTCTTATCCTAGAATAATACATTTAAAAAAGGACTGGGGAGATAGCTCAGTGTTTTCTATATGTTTCCATGGTCTTATCAAGCAAAGCCTCAGATATTTTCATAGTCGATGAATTCTGCCAAATGGCCAGCACTGTGGAGCCACTTTCCCTGGCTCCATCATGAAGGTGGTACAAGAGGTGACAGACCCATGTCACGTGTGTGTGGGGAGGGTTGAGAAGGACCTCAAGACCTTGGCTCTTTAACCCCCGAGACCAATGTCCCCACCACCAAATGAGCACCAGCAGCTGTGCAGGGATGACCGTCATCAGCCAAGTGGCTAGAAATAATATCTTATCTTAGGATAAACAGATAAAAAATATAGGCCCTTATTCTAAACAGTGTCAACAATTTCCAGACAGATTTTCTCCAAAAAGAACAAAGAACTGTACATTCGGTCTGAAAGTATACACGATTTTTTTTTTTTTTTTGAGACAGGGTCTCACTTTTGTTGTTCAGGCTGGCCCTGAGCTCAGTCTTGAACTCATGCAATCCTTCTGCCTCTGCCTCCTGAATGTTGGGATTACAGGTGTGAGCCACCACACCTGGCACTGTGGTATATGGTTCTAATTGCTGGTGGAGTGAGTCTCCACACCCAGCATTGTTACATGTGTTCACTGGGACTGAACACCGGTCCTTGTGCTTACGAGACAGGCGCCAGAACCACTGAGCTAAATACCTGGCCCTCACAATTGATTCTTTCAAATGCTGAACTTCAACATAAGGCAATGTGCTGGTATTAACTGTAGAAGAGGTAAAATGAACAATTTTACCACAGTGTCTCTTTTTGAATTAGTTAAGCATGGGAAAGGAGAAAAATCTTATCTCTAATAGTGCTGCACTACCCTCTTACCACTGAGATGGTGACTAGCGAAGGAGACTTCCAGCCAAACCCCCAATGCTATTCCATAAATACTCTTTACGCCACTGCTACCCAGTGCTAGAGATAGAGATCACAGTGATCTCTAGGCCCACAGCTGCACTGTGCTAGGGATAGAGATGACAGTGATGCGGCTCCCTATAAAGTGAGTGGGTAGAGATTTCTAAAACAAAGCCATCCATGGCCGAGAAGAGCATTTCCTTGGGAGAACACATGATTAGTCAGTTACTGATTCAAAAGTATTAATTCAAATACATCCATTAGCCCCTTCATGTGGGTCACTGAAAAATCCCGTCATCTGAGTTTAAAAAGCAAGTCCTTCAAGTCAACAAATTTTCAGTGAACACCTATGCAATGGGTCATGCTAATACCTGTGCTAGAAATGCACAAAGCAGGAAGATGCCACTTTTGGCAAGACTGATGGTAGCAGGGGAGCATGTCTGTGTGTCTCTGCCTGTGGTAGAAGTCAAGGCTATCGTCTAGGTCAAGAAGGACGGGCCATGGGTGCTGGGATCCTAGGGACTTCAGTGTTCTGTTCTTTGCCAGCTGTGTTTCATAGGCATATGCCATTTAAATGCACATGTATTGTTTTAAGGAGTTTCCACAGCATGTTCCCTGTGTGCAAGACAGCCCCTGTCCACAGGAGCTTCCAGTGTTGCAGGAGGGGCCAGTGTTTAGGGGCCGTGAGCTGCAGACGGACTGACTGCTCACCACTGCTCACTCCATTTGGTCTTCTCTTAGCCAATTTATCAAAAACCCTTTCTTTGTCAATAGTGCACTAAGCTGAACCTACATTCTAAAGTTTTTATGGGCCTAGTCATCCTCCCTGTACAACACTTTGTGCTAAAATTGGTTCTGAATTTACAATAAGCAACTTTGCAATTAAGTCTTAGGAAGAAAACTCAGAAATAATGAACTTATTAGCCAAACAGTAGTGCACGTTTACTGGACTCGCTGCCACATCAAAGACCACCGTATGTGGGAGATTTCTGTCCTCAATCCCATTTTGCTGACCAGGAAACCAGGCAACACAGATCACAGGACTTGCGAAGGTCACAAAGCTCTTACAAGGCCAGGTGTGACCCTGGGTAGGCCAGACCCGCCATCCAGCTCCTTCCTCATTTCATCTCCCATTCTCCATGTGCCACAAGTCTTTGGACATGAAAATGATTGAAAGTTTTGATGCTGATAAATCCAAAGTAAGTATATCTTCAATTTTTTCCTTTTCTTTTTTTTCCCCTGGTGTTGAGGATTGAACCCAGGGCCTCGTACATAGTAGACAAGTGCTCGATCCCCTGTGCTACATCTCTAGCCTTGTATATTTTGATTTTCTGAACAACTAAAAAAACAATTCCAAATAAACACAGCTCTTCCCCCACAGTTAAATTCAAGGAAACTGACAACGTGTCTACTACAGGGTGGTAAATTTTTATCTGTAAAGGACCAGAAAATATTTTATTTTTCCACGGCCCTCCTGTGTAAGTGAGTAAGTGCTCTACCATGGAGCCTCACTCCCCACCCTGGAAGTGATCATTTTGGATAGGTCAGAGCTATCTTTTAGATCCTCAGCTCTGTGTCTGGGGCACAAAGTAGCCAGACAACCCATCAATGGATGAGTGCCTCGGCCTAAACAAAGCGTCAGGTACAAAAGGATGCGTGGGCAGGTCGCGCCTGGGAGCTGTGGGTTGCCACTTCTAATCAACAAGATGATAAATTTATGAGTCGAAGTCTATTTCAGAAAGTCAGTTTTAAATGTTTGTACCAAACAGACAAAAAGCACGGAGGAGGCATGCTAATGAGCCTAATTTAATCATTTCATAATGTATATGTGTGTGCGTGTGTGTGCATGTATGTATGTGGAATCACTCATACCCCGTGGGCACATAAATTTTCCATTTAAAATAAAAGTTTGAAACAATGCTATTTTGATATGGTTAAATCTAAATATTTAGGATTCAGGATTTGTTTAGAATTTAAGTGCATAGCTATTTGGAGAATTCCTTTATGGTAAATAAGGGGTCTCAGGAAGAAGCGCCACGCAATAATGCTGTTAATGAGCTCAGTGGGTGGAAGTCCCCACACTCAGCTGCCGGCTTCCAAGGCAGCCCATGACAGTCCTTTTGGTGGCCTTTCAGCAGCTACTATTAGACAAAGAGGGTCCCGGCACGCTAAATTAGGAGCCTGTCCCCTAAGTCACCGACGTGAGACCCTCGCCAGCAGCCATCTTGACACTCCGCCTTCCCAAGCAGCAGCAGCTCGGCTTTCTTCTAGTACAGAGGTTCCACGGATCTCATCCCCTAACACTATCCCACTACTAATTCTTCCTGTGGCTGCAACAAACAAAACTCCTGAACCCTGGAGGGGCGTGAGCAAACATCGCAGCTCCCTGTTCATAACCAAGCCAAGGCATTTGAATCAAATTTCCATTCTGCATTTTTAAAAGGCCCATAAAGAAACAGCATCTGGCAAGCTAAAACTGAAACATAAAGAACAGCTCAGGAATGTCAGGCATTTTCAATGGCTCGCCTCTTATGCTTCCTTTGGTAAACATAAAGATGCGGGAAAACTGGCATAATTGCCTTTCTTTTTTTCATGAGGCAGTCTTTTTAAAAAAACCTTTTAAGCCTGGACTGAAATGTGCAATTAGGAAAGCAGGGCTGCCCGAGATTTGAGACCCTGTGTGCAAGGCCCGTGGAGACCCGGTGGGCATGGAGGCCGGACAACGCAAGGCCATTACTACCCAGCAAAGTTCTGGCTGCATCCCGACCTCACCAAACGCCAGGAAAATGAGCTGGCATCACGTCTGCCCTTTGCACAGCCTGAACCATGAGACAGGAAAGTCCTGAATCCTGTTCCCAAAGAGACACATCAATTCTGATGTTCACGCGACTCTCACACCGGGCCTAACGCCAAGCGTCACCGTGGAAACTCTGTGGAACCCGCAAAGGATACGAAGATATAGTCATCCATATATCTCTTCTTCAGGTTCTCCACGATGGAGCTCTCCGTGATCTTGGACAGCAGCACCATGTCGTCCACGCCGCTGTGCTTGACATTGTGACTCTGCCAGTGATAACGGAAGGCACCTTTACTCCCCTGCGGACAAAACCACATGAGTTAGGACATGCACCTCCTCCTTCAGGGAGAAAGCAAAGAGCAGCTGAACCCTCTCATTTCCCAAATGCCCCTCGAGTGAAATGCAGCACACTCACATTGAAGTTCCAGCTTGGCCAGCTACAGACAAGAGGGGATATGTACCCAAGGCAGGCGCAGTGCCGCTGAGCTAAATCCCTGGCCCTCCAGACCTGCTTCGCAAATCTGAAGAGAATGTGTCTTTGTCGGCAGCCTGACATAATTTCTCACGTCAGCTGGACTACTTTCCCTTTGTGGATTTATCACTGTCAGTGTAACGCTGGCCTTCCACATTCAAAAGACGCGCTGCTACATGATGACTACCACATGATGACTACCACCGTGTGAGCAGGAATGGACAGGTGGCCTTGCCCAGCCCCTGGGCTTGGTTGTGCAGAGGAGGCCCTGGGCTTGGACTGCTCTGGGAGCCTCGGCCTGGCCTCTGCACTCAGCAGGTGGCTGAGTTTCCCTCTGCTGTAATGGCATCCCTGCATGTCCAGGGGCTGTGGCTCAGGAAGCACCCACTCCAGTGCTGCACTTGGGTGCTCACGTGTGCCAGAGACACCTGGGATACGAGGGCTAGTGGTTCACTTGTCAGTCACAAGTGAAGTGGAAACACACAGAGCACCTCTCAGGGCCCAGTGTGGCTCAAAGACTTGCTGCAGAAGGGACCATGTCTTCCCAATATGCCAGGGAGCCCAGAGAAAGGAGGGCATTCTTTATAATCCCCAGGGCCAAAGAGCTAACACTGGCATACACGTAAAAGCAGCACACAGGTGACCAGACACTGGAACACGGTCTCGTGCGTTCAACCTTCCTTCCAGAGGAACCACGTGCGAGTCCCGTGAGACAGGGCCCCGGGCCTCCATGGGGTTCATGGCCAAGGGGGTGCGGAGTAAGGGCAGCAAGAAGGGATCACTGCACAGTCCCTAAAGTCAGGGTGAAGAAAGGGGCTGGAGAATCCTGCAGAACTGAGCAGAAAGAAACAAAGTTGAAGCAACAGGATATTTCATTTTTTTAAATGGGTAAATTGTTAGGTTCTTTGCTAAGAATAGAATCTTTATTTATTTATTTATTTATTTATTTTTTGGTGATGGAGTCTTGCTACGTAGTTCAGGCTAGCTTTGAATTTACTATGCAGCCCAGGCTGGCCTCAAATTCTCAGCAGAGAAATTTCTGCTCACACTGCAAAGAGCTCTAAAGGCTCACTGCCATGCTAGCAAGAGGGAAATTGCCTGCACAATATATTTGTGCTTTCTCAGAACCACACACAGTGCTACAAAGTTACTTCAGTCTCCCTCTTCCTCTTGTGGAAAAGCAGAAGACAGGAAAAGCCCTGGCCACCATGTGACTCACTGGGTTCCACCGAATGCTCATGCCGACTCATGCCACAGTGACCCATCTCCCTCCGTCCCTGTTCTCCAGACACCTGCAAACATTACTGTGCACAGAAGACCAAGGCCCCACAGTAACCAGCCTGTGTGGATGTCGGCAGGAGATGCCCACCTACTCAACAAAGAGCCATAGTACTGTACTTTCTCTCTGGAAAGGTTAAACCCAGTTAACTAAAACAGACACCACAAATAAATGGGTACCTAGCTTCTACAAAAGGACAAGAAACAAGCTGTAATCTCAGCTACTCGGAAGGCTGAGGCAGGAGAATGGCAAGTTTGATCTCATTCCAGCCTGGACAACTTAGCAAGTCCCCCATCTCAAAATTAAAAACAAAATGGACCGGAGTTACAGCTGAGTGGTAGAGTTCCGCTAGGTTCAATCTCTAATAATGAGAAAATAAATAAACAAAAGGAGGTGGGCGCTGGGGATTTAGCTCAGTAGCACTGCCACCTGCTTTGCAAGTAGAAAAGTTGTGAGTTCAATCCCTGATGTTGCAAATAAAGGGGAGGTAGGTGAAGGATGAGAATAGAAACACCTCTGTCTTTGGAGACATCCAGTCCAGCTGCCTCTCCTCCATCCCTCTTGTTAGTACGTGGTCCCATCTGCCCATCTCAGAGGCCACGTCCCCTTCCACAGGGATGTCATTTTCCGGTACAACAAGGCTCCCTACAGAGCCATGGAGTGTCGCGGTCCCAGATGGCACTGGACACCCTAGTTCGGAGGTTTTTCTTTCACTCATTTCCCAGCCTTCTCCCCAGTAGGGACTGACAGGACCACCGATCGCTGCTCTGGGTGACTCCTCCTATGATTCCTTTGCTTTATGATGGTATAAGGTGATCCATTCAATAGAAATCACACTTCCCATGCTGCCCTATTCCGAGGACCCTTCTCACAGTCCCATGTGCTCACGATGTTGGCATCTGTGCCTCCTACTCAGCCTAGTAACATGAGGGAAAGCAACACGTACTCTGCGTGTACTGTGCTGCCGAGTGAGGATGCCGCTGGGTGAGGGTACTGAACACACCTCTGACTTACGTTCTCAAGTAACAAGTATATTGGGACCTAACCCCACTGCCAGCCAAGAAGCATCACACAAAGCAATGAGTTACTCGATTGGGGGAGGATGTCCCATCTGTTATTCCAAATGGTCAAACGGGTTGACATTTCCATGCCACACTGGAGGAAACTGAAACCTCTGAACTACCCTTTTTCTCCCAAAATTAGACCCAAATGGAAAATAATCAGCCTTCAAACTAGAGCTTGTTGGTACCAGCTCTAATCAGCTCCTGGCCTCGTACCTAGTATTCTTGCTTACTGCTTCCCTTCCCCTCTCCCAGGAAATCCACACCTGAGAACTGACTCAGCCTTCTCCGCCCTCCCCTGTGCTTATGTAGACTCCATTTTTCCTGTGAGGAAACTGCCAAGTGCCCAACGTCTTCCAATGAGAACTTCCGCCCTTACTCTGCTTTTCTCGTTCCCCTCCTCCCAAACAAGCAAGGACTAGGCCAGAATCAAGCCTCGAAGCCCGAGCTGGGCTGAGAGAATGGTCAGGGAAGCTGCTGGAAACCACACAGGGACACACGGGCTCGTAGAAGGTTCCCCACACTGGAACAGAAACCTGCTTTCTACAGTTTAATAACAGCACGACTTCCCTAGAGGGCTTCCTCAAAGTACAGCCCCTGAGCAGGAAGTCAGTGGGAAACACCGGAAGCGGCCAGCATGCAGGAACCCTACGTGGTCACCACTCCAGC
>PVIR01023258.1:0-27363 GCA_004026965.1 Petromus typicus | reverse complement strand
AAAAAATGAGAATTAAGTTGTGTATTATACTGGTACAAATCCCCATTATGGAGTGCAATCATGATGAGTATATGTAATGTACCAATAAAGATTTCAATAAAAAAAGAAATATTCTGATTGACCCTTAGCAACTGGATATTACCAACTAGCCATTGCTATAAATACCCAATATTGTATGGAAAGATGATAGCCAAACCATTATCAATAACTCCCTTGAAGGACACAGTGAATCAGTTCATGAAGAAGGGGGTGGAGAGTTAACCAAGAAGGAACCCTTCTCCACTGTTGGTGGGACTGTAGACTTGTACAACCCCTGTGGAGATCAGGTTGGAGATTCCTCAAAAAGCTAGGATTGGAGGTCCCATTTCACCTGGCCATCACTCTGCTAGGTATATACACAAAAGAATTAAAAGACTCATATCACAGTGACATATGTGCACCCATGTTTATAGCAGCTCAATTTGTTATTGCTACATCTTGGAAACAACTCAGCTGTCCATCAACTGGAGCCTGAATAAAAATACGGTGGTTCTTCTACAGAATGGAGTATTACTCTGCCATAAAAAATGATAAGTTTGAATCAGTTTTACTTAAATGGACATACCTTGAGGATATCCTCATTAGTGAAATAAATAGGTCACAGATAGATAAATATCACATCTTTTCTCTAGTATGAGAAAATAAAAACATAAATGAGTTCTAGAACTGTATGATATATATTGTGAAGTAGAAAATACTCAAAGTGAAAAAGGGTGAAGGGGAAAATAATGAGATTATAACAAAAAAGAAAGGAAACAAATTATATATATATATATATATATATATATATATATATATATATATATATATATATATACTGGTGGGGGTGGTAGGATGGGTAGGGCTATGGGAAAAAATTAAGAATTAAGTTGTGTTATATACTGGTACAAATTCTCACTGTGGAGTGCAATAATGATATGTATATGTAATGTACCAATAAGGATTTCAATTTAAAAATAAAACAAATATAAAAAATGTGACAAGGTTGATATGCCAACACACTGTAGACCAGAAAAAAGCATTAACGATGGTCATAGGGAAATAGTTCTTCTGAGATTGGGAAATAAAGATGGAAGATTCATTGGAGATGAATATGAATTGAAATAAAAATAAAGACGTATGCTGTGAGCAAGAATTCAAAAGAGATAGAGTTCCAAGTACGAGACTTGAAAGAATAAACATGAATGAAATATCTGAGAAGGAAAAGAACCTTTGAACAAAACATCAAAACTCAATTATTTCTGTGTCCTATATATTTTTCTTTTTAAACAAACGAATCTGTATGTAAATGGAAGACAAAACTGATATGCAGGGAGTGGTTCAGAGAGAAAAGGGATTCTTGTAGAGTGAAATGGAGGACGCAAGTCAAATGTAAAGTATTCTATTTACCATGAGTTAGAAAACTTAAAGATTACAATCCGTCTGATATCAGTGTTGGAAAAGAAAAGAAAATTAAAATTAAAACAGAGACAGCCTACAAAATTATACCTTACATTTAAATAAAGTTAAAATTATAGTTCAGGGCTAGATGTAGAAAACAAACTTTAAAAACTCCAACAAGAAAATGTAAAATAAAATTCATGTTAACTTGGATTTAGTGATTTTTAACTGTGACAATAAAAGCAGGACCAATTTTTAAAAATCATTAGGCAGATTCAATTAAAATTAAAATCCTCTTCTCTCTGAAAAAAATTTTGCCAAAACAATAAAAATATAAGATATACCCTGAGAAGCATATATCTGAAAATACTTACATATCAAATATTAGAACATAAAGTCAACAAGAAGGAAACAAACAACCCAAATTAACCCAAAAGATCTGAAAAAAAAAAAAAAACCTCATTTAGGAATATTTTTAGATTGCATCAAAAGTAAATTGATGTATAACATCTTTGGTAACTACACAAATGCAAATTAAAATAACAATATAATACCATGACATACATCTGGAATATTTTTAAAATAAAAATAAATAAGCCCATCGTAGTGTCCGGTAAGGTCACAAACAACTAGTATTCACTGTTAATTATTTCAGCCACTGCTGGTAGTAATATAAGACTTTAGCTACTGTGGTAGCTGAGCAGTTTCTCTATTAACTAAACAAACCTGGAGAACCTCTCAATTTAGGGATATGATGAAGTTAAATTAGAAACACGTGTTTAAAAAGTAAGTAATCTGTTCATAATTGGCATTCTTCTTGAATCCAACATGAATCTCAAACAACATCAATGACCTAGCAAATATGAGCAGGAAAGAAATAAATACAGCATTCAGCAGAGGGTAGGTTCTCAAAAAACCATGAAAACTAACTCTAGGCCGCCCTTTAAGGGTAAGATTGGTAGAGGAGCTTCAGGAAGTCCTAGAACCCCTGTTCCTCTGCTCCATGACTACTGAACACAAAAAGTCAATAAAAAGGAAAAAAGGCCACATCTTTTAATTTTCTGTTGCAAATCTTGTGGCATAATCTCAGGTTGTACTGGAACAGGAGAACCTCAATCACATACCCTATCTATGTTCTGGTGAAAAGAAGAACCTAAAAACAAAGGGTTGTTCGCTTCATTTTTTTCCTCTGTATTCATTTAAACGTATGCTGTAAACACTACAGACACAGGGCAGGGGAGTTAGCTCAGTGGTTCCAGCACCTGTCTTGCAACCACAAGGGCCCGGATTTGATTCCCCGGTAACCACATAGTGGGCATGGAAGCAATCAACACCACATACCACAGTGCCAGGTGTGGTGGCTCATGTCTGTAATCCCAGCACTCAGGATGCAGAGGCAAGAGGATTGCTGTGATGTGAGTTTGAGGCTGAGCTCAGGGCCAGCCTGAACTACAAAGCGGGACCCTGTCTCAAAAAACAAAAACAAACAAACAAACAAAAAACCCTGCAGACACAATGTCAAATGATCTTGAGATTGTTCTTGTAGCCATTAAATAAATGAGAGTTAGAGAACGTAAAGCAATAATGAAAGCTCAGAGTAGAGTTGTGGGGAAAACTTACTTGAAGTGGGGATTTATGATAACCATTTTCAATTTTCAGCAGTGAAGTCCAGGAAAGGGAGAGCCGGGAATAAGGAAAGTATGACTCAGTAAGTTTCAGGTAAAGTAGTGTAAATTTAACTTGAAAAGAATTCCTTCAGAATGTGCACATTTACATGGCCAAGAACTATAGCCCAAAATGATGAAACATGTACTGACTAGCAACATGCAGCAGGCATCCCTGTCAGTACTAGCGGGCTATGTGTGGAACCTGCTTCTTGTTTTCCATAATTTGGCTGTATTGTTTTATACTGAGATTCAGATAAAGCTCTCTGTGACCCAAATAGATATATCAGTGGTGGACTGGGTGAGTACAGCCCCTCACTTAATGGTTGTGGAAGAAATCTAGGCCTTGGTTTTGTGAAATGGCAGGATTTTGCTGAGTGACATATGGCTGAGGTCAGCATGGACCCAATTATGATCCTTTCCTCTCATTATCATTTCTCACTGACTGGAGGGCTTGCTTGATAATTGTAACTCATCCCAGTACCTGTGTCTTCTATCCAAATAAGATAAGTAGTATTTTCTTCTTAACAGCCTTGACTGGTGCCATCAAGACATGTCACCCAGACTACGAACAATGCAGGACAAACTACCTGCGTTGTGCCTGCCCAAGCTGTGTGGAATAAGGATAGAGTGAAATGGAGGGAGTAAGGGGGAATGTTCATAGACATTCTCAGTGGTCAGTCATTTTGTTTTGTATGTCCACAGGGTCTGTGTGCTTCATATGCTTCCAAAACTTCTTTGGTAGCTTTTTACCTTGACAGTCATAGACTCTGAGTAAATTAGAACTGTATCATTTATCTTCCTGGGTTCTTAAGAGAAGTTTCTCCTTGGGTGGTTAAAGTAGGTCTGGAAGCCAAACCTATTTAGATAATGTTTCATATATATATATATATATATATATATATATATATATATATATATATATATATATTATTTATTTATTTATTTATTTCAAATGTCCTCACAGTCCTCTAACTCTTTGATTATCACGCCAAAGTCTTGCAAAGCTAATGAGTTTTGATATTGAGCACCTACTATTCTAGTTAAGTCTTGGGCTCAGAAACAGTTACTCTGCTGGGGAACAGGTTAAGTAGAACTCCTGCAGATAGTGGCATAGAAAAAGACTTTATGAAGAAAACCTCTACATCACAAGATTAAGAAGAAGAAGGAACCAACAGCTGGGATCTCATTTTATGAAAAAGCTTCTGCACAGCAAGAGAAGCTGCCAATAGGGTGAAAAGACAACCAACGGGATGGGAAAAAAATCTTTACCAGCTATGAATCAAAGGGCTGCTATCTAGAGTACATAAAGAACTTTTTAAAAATCAGCCCCTCCCCCCAAATTTAAATACCTTATTCAAAAATGGCCATCTGAAATGAATAGGTAATTTTCAGAGAAGAAGTAAAAGGAGCCAAAAGACACAAATACTCATTTGAGAGATGCAGATGAAAACAACACTGAAATTTTATCTCACTCCACAAAGAATGGCTGCTGTCATGAAGTCAGCTAACACCAAATGCTGGTGAGGCTGTGGCAAGAAACGAACCTTCACTGTTGGTGGGAATGTAGAGTCATGCACCCTCTGTGGAGATCAGTGTGGAAACTCCTCAACAAACTAGAATCTGAGATCCCATTTGGCCCTACTATTCCCCTGCTAAAGATATACACAAAATAATGAAAAGATTCATATCACAGTGACATATGTGCACTCATGTTTATAGCAGCTCAGTTTATGAAGGCTAAATCTTAGAAATAGCCCAAATGCCCATCAACAATATATTGCATAAAAAATGTGTCTTTTCTATAAAATGGAGTACTAATTGGCCATAAAAAATTATAAATTTGATTCATTCATACTCAAATAGACATACCATGCGGACGTATTCATGAGTGAAATAAATAGGTCATGGATATGTACATACTGTATCTTTTTTCTGGTATGAGAACTGTAGGTATAAATGAGTTTTAAAATGTATGATAGTTCATGTGAATTAGAAAATATTCAAAGGGAAAAGGGGGTAGAGGTGTATAAAGAAGGGAAAGAAAAAATTCAATGGTAAACAAGTAAATAAAGTTTATGTATATTGGGGGCAGGAGGTTATAGGGTGGGCAGGGGAATGGGGTAAAATGAGAATTAAGTCATGCCATGCCCTGGTACAAACTTTCAATGTTGTTTGTGATCATGATGTACATATAAAATGTACCAATAAAATCAATTTTAAAAGTACTATCTTCAAAAGCTAACTGAGTAGTTAGGCATCAGAAGCTAAGATGGTGTAATGGAGGTGCTACTTGCTTCACTGGAATGGGTCAGAGTTGCTAGAAAGCAATAAAGCCTCTTAACAGGAAATAAGAATTCACTTTCAACAGAGAACATGATCTTTTTATCAAATGTGCTGTTTTCTGAAATAGAAATTAGCTTCAGGAAGTGTGTGAGTTGAGTCCAATATTTGGCTTAAAATAAGAGGTCACTAAGGCACTTTTTGTTCTTCTAAGTCACTGAAACTTCATTGTAAAGAAGACTTCTAAGACAGCCCAGGTTTTATCCAGAGAAACACTCAGTTATTTTTAATAATAAGGTCAAGGCTGAATATTTTTATTTCTTAAACTACTTTAAATACTTCATAAAATTGTTTTAATTATATTTAAAATAAAATAATCATACATAATATGAAACTTAAACCAATTTTAAAATAACATTAAATTCTATAATGTAGTAAATAATAAAGTCATTTGTTAAAATTGAAAGAAAAGTTCCACTGAAAAATCAAATCAAGGTTATTTCATAAGAAAAATGACAGTCTTAGTAAATGGAAACAACTCTTGCTTATTAGTTAAAACATTTATTTTATGTCTTTAAGATTTCAGTAATTACTAATTTATTGTCAAATCTTAATGACATTCTGTCCATTATTTTATTATTTTTTTTCAGGTTATAGTCATAAGAGATTGGAAACTTCCCCATTTTGAAATCACAATTTACATAAAACATGAATCAGTTGTTTTTTCTTATTTTTAATTTTAATTAAAATAAATGAATATGGTCAAAATGGAATTTAAAAGAAGAGTTCATATGTACCCTCTGCCTGGTGAACGGGATACCCACAACATGAGATCCACAGTTCTAAAGACTTTTCCACTGTCTTGGTTGTGAGTGAATTTTTTAGCTCCTTCACCTTAATAAACACATAAAATTGTATTATTTTGCCATGTTCACGTATGTTTTAAAAGAAAAAATATGTGGCATCATCCTTTTCCCTCCAAAGTTGTTACACATAATTCCAGTTCTTCCTTCATCAAGTCTACCTAATATTTTTATTGACTGATCCATTTGAGATCAACACACATCTTCTATATTTATCAGGAAAAACAGGCACCAACTGAAGGGCATCTGGAATTTTCTGAAAGTTTTCCATTTTTGAGATGCAGCACTTGCACATTACATTGCAGTTCTGTCTAATATATTAGCTTTGTCAATATAATGCTTTGCTTCTATCTGCTTGACTCCTGACATGAATTCTAAATTCTGTATAATTTATTGATATGTCTCAAACACTGCAATGGGTCGATAGGAAAGGAGAAAGCAGGTCACCTCCATGGCTGGGAAGATATATTTTTTTTTTTACTACTGAACAAACGTGCTATATTTTGCAGTAACTCTAACAAGCAGACTATGTAGGTTTGTGGGATCAAAACAACACATTTCTACTGAGTGCTGCTTGTAGCTTATGGGAACCATGTGAGATATTTTTTCCCTGTCATTTTCCAGGGTTTAGGGTGTGCCCTTTGACCGGTTTTTGTAGTTCTCTGATTAGCTTTTAAGGAGAACAGTCTAAGAAATTTGCTTTAGCTCCCTCAGATCTGTCAAACTCATCAATAAGGAAAATCTGAGAAACTTCCACAGACCAGAGTAGAAGGGAAGATGCGAAAATTAAAAGCAGAATGGTTTCCTGAAAGAGAAGGACTTTAATGGAGAAAAGAATAGTGAAATTAGAATAAGTAAGTTTATTTTAAATATTCAAAGGGGAATTTATGAGCAGGGGAAACAAAGAAGGGGAAAATATGTGATGGTCAAAGGAGAACGAGGGAGCAACGATTATGTATATGGGGGTGAGAGAGTTGAAGAAAGGTCAGGGGAAAGGAAAAAAAACAAGAACTGAGATAGATCATGGACAGGCACAAATTCTCCATGATGAATGTGGTCATAATGTTTGCCTAAAATGTACCAATAATCTCAATAAAGAAAAATTTAGTTGATAATATGACAATATGAGTGTCATAGTTTTGACAAATGTGTCACAGACATATTAAATGACAATAGGTGGAGACAACATGGAGAATCTCAACTATGTCTTTGTGATATTTTTGTAAATGTAAAATTACTCCAATGAAATAAAAAACAATGTAGCATTTGGATAGAAGTTTGCATCTTGAGTTAAGCATATAGAAGCAACAAATATAGCTTCAGATAAAAACTTTTCTAAGTTTCTAAGTCAAGAATGTCCTACAAAAGGCACATATGTTCAAAGATCAGGCTTTTTTGAAATAATCTATGGTTCATTGAAGAAGTCTCACAAGAAAGTAGAAAATTTCTTGAATTGAGGGAAAAAGAAAATATAACAAAATAAAATGTGTAGCTAAGTATGGTGGTCCATGCCTGTAATTCCAGCACTTGGGAGGCTGAGGCAGGAGAATCACCAGCCTGATGAGTTTCAGCCCAGCTTGGGCAATACAGTAAGCTCAAGACCAAGCTAAACTACATAGCCAAACCCAATCAATAAATAAATAAAATAAAATTTTCAGAACACAGAGATAGCAGTGTTTAATGAGAAGTTACAACATTGAGTAAATAATATACATATATTAGAAAAATATTCATCAGAAACTGAGAAAATAGATATTAAGTGGACTAAGTAAACCAAAAAAGAAAATAAGAAAAAAACTAAGAAATAGATATTAAGTGGACTGAGTAAACAAAAAGAATTTAAAAAAATAAAATAAAAAAATAAGAAAGAACATATAATAATTAAACTGAATCGAGAAAAAACTAAAAATTCAGTACAACTAATGTTGATTCTCTATGAGTTAAAACAATTGATAAATTTCTATCCAAACTGACCAGATAAAAGTCCAGAAGAAGTTACCTATGGGTGTGTGGATAAGAAAAGGAAGTCTCAGTACTGTAACATGAATATTACAAAGAGGACAAAACAGGACTAAGATTATCTCAAAGTAAATAAATCTGACCACTTAGTTGAAAAAGAACAATTTCTGCAAAATGGAACAAAGTATCAAAATTCTTTGAAAATAAATAAAATCTATGTCAGATGTGTTGCCGTAGGGTTGCAATTGTGACAAGTTAGGTGGCTGAGGCAGGAGGAGCTCAAGTTTGAGGTTGGCTTGAGCATCTTAGTGAGATGCTACATCGAAAGAAGAAAAAAAGTAGAAAGAGATGAGTGTTTCTCAGTGGTAAACTGGCACCCTAAATTTGTATTTAAATATTTATAAAATTTAATTTTTACTTAACAACTTACAGAAAGAAAAATCTCCAGAAGTTAGGCTACTTATTAATTGTTCCAAACATCTAAAGAATGAGCACATATCCTATACAACCTCAAAGAAGATTTACTTCCAAGAAGACTGGAAGCTAAGCTGAATATAAACTAAAGAAAGAATAAATTACTGAAAAATAACCTTTATGAGTAGAGATACTAAAATTCTCAATACTAAACAATTTAATAAGTACTCAATTTAATATTTATATTAAATTTCTTAATATGTATTGAAATCACAGTGGTTGGGGCCAAGATCATGGGCTATGGCGTAGGCTAGGCAGCACCAGCCTTCAGCCCCAGCTTTCTCTTATTTTGTTCTACTTGCTTCTCTCTCACTCAATTTCTTCATTTGCTAAAATAAAACAAACAAACAAAAAAACCCCACTAAAATAATATTATCTCCCAGGCAGTTGTCAGGAAATAAACATATAAAAATATATAAACTCCTTAAAATAGAACTTATGACATAAACATACAGTAAGTTATTACTGCCAACCTCTGATTTATTCAAAACTTGTAAAATGAATTAACCACATAAAAATCCCATTACTAATAGTGATATTTGTCATACTAGGTGAATTACAATATATCTGATTATTTTTTATATTTAATTCAACTGCAGTCATGATATAAGGCCCTTAGTTAAACTGTAAAACATATACTATAATATATATTCTTTTAAATAATTATAAAATGTAGTATGTAATGTATGATTTTAGAATACATTCTAAAATTTTTGTCTGTTATGCCTTGACTATTTCAAAAATAAATATGAAATACTGGATATGAAGAATAATGATCTACTATATTCAAGCTGAATATTACATCTGGGTTCATCAAATTATTCACAAGTGATTTACCAGTATAACTTTTCTTCCAGCACAATTCTCTCTAATGGAACAATGGAATCAAAATGATTAATGGAACGTTTTACAAAGTAATAAGCTTATAAAATTGGCAAAGACAGATACAGGATTTAAAGGGAAACTTAAAACCATAACCTCCTCATGGTAATGGTTTGAAAAAGCTGTTTAAAGGTAGTATAGAGATTTCCTTTCTTTTGAGAATAATACTAACATGAAACATGATTGATCATAGCACTCTTACAAAGTAATTAATCATATCAGCTGTCCATTGATGGAAACAATCCAAATGAAATAATTTCTTCTATTTTATTTAGCAGTTGTGCTGTTTCAGTAGGAATTGATCAAGGGGCAAAAGACATTTAAAAATTAACTGTATGATAATAAACAATAGTCAAATCAATTCTAAATTTAAATTAATTTAAATTTAATTCTGAAATTAAATGTGAAGTATTAACGCAACCTTTTGTATAAAGTTACTGAAACTAAATGCCAAAATTCTGCATTTATTTCAGTACCAAAACAAGGAACAGAAATTCGTTTGTAAAATCACTTCTGTACAACAAATGAGTCTTATGAGACATGAACAGCAGGAATAGATATTCAACAAACAGGCTCTATAAGTAGCTTTGAAAAGGGATATCAGGTATTTCATTGGCTCATGAAGTTCCTCATCCAAAGCACCTGAGTGCCACAAGTCATAACCCCAGACCCTATGAATTAATTATTGGTCAGCATTATCAGTAAAGAGTTTTCTATTAGATGATGTGTTTCTTCTTTGATCACAGTTAGGGCTTTACACTTCACGTTTGTCTAGAAGTTAATGCATTTCATAGTTTATTAAGTTTGTAAATGTAATCCTAGGAATATTATAAGGGCATTACAGATATTTACTATAAAAAGATTAAGATTGACAAGATGAGAAACACTACTCTACAGCCTTGCCTGATGGAATATTTATACATAGTTTTCATGTATCCTACATATTTTCCAAACTACATCAATTTTATTATCTGCCAGACAAACTCTCACATACTCAATTGCTTATCATTGTAGTTTCCTTTTCATTGCACCTAAATTAATATCTGTATTTTGTCTCTGAATCAGCCTCTGTGGTCATCCCTCATTCTCTCATCAGTAAATTTAATTTTTATTTTAATATTTTATGATTACTTAACATCCTATGTCTTCAAAATAATCATGCCACATTCAGGGTTTTGTTGTATAAAAATCTACCAGGTATTTCACGTATTCTCTGATAGTATTTTTACTCCTATATTTTGTGGTGCTGGAGCTTGAACCAGAGGTTTAGCAATAAGTAACATCCCCAGCTTTCTTACTTTGGTTTTTTTTTTTTTTTTTTTTTTTTTACTTTGGAATAGCATCCTCGCAATTCTTTCAAGGTCTTCACCCAAAGGTGAGCAGAATTTGTGATCCTTCTGCCCAGCCTTCCCAAGCAATAAGATCATAAGCATCACCACAACACAACAAGGTACTTTTCAGAATTCCTTTCCTATGTTTACAAATATCTCAACATTTCTCTTCTTTTTTATCTGTAGTTTTAGCTTAGTGAGGTCAACCTGATTTGTTCTCTGGTATTTGTTTTATTGAAAACCATATGTACTATTTCAATGTACTTAATTTATCACAAAGTTCATATATAACCCACATACTCCTTAACAATATATATCATATTCTAAATGATTGTATATATCTTTGTTTTACATCTATATTTCCTAAGGATTATTGATCCTTATACTGGTCATAAATTAAATAAATTACTGTATTTTATGATAACTAGTACTTGGAAGCTCATGTTTTCAATCATTATTCTTTCTTTGACATCACTACTTTTACTGTCAATAATTTCACCTCCAAGCATAATAATAGGTCAAATAAAATGACACCCCTAGGAGGTCTTGCGAGATTGTGTTTAACTATCTGATATTTATATGAAAATGCTACTTTTTTAAGTATCCAAAGATTGTGTGAATTGGCTATGGAAAAGTTGCAATAGCAAATGTCAAGTCAAAAAAACTAACTTTTGCGATTTCAAATAGAAGTCCGGTGAAATTTTTTCTTGGCTGTAAATGAATCCTAAATACACAAAGCATAAACAGAAGCTCCATGGAGTGTACACCTGAAGTGAGATACTCCAGTGATCAACAGATGCACAAGACAATGTCAGGTTTATATGGGGTTCTCACAAACAGATGCATAATCTTTCCTCCAAAGGAAAAAGCAAACTGACCCTTGATGTTCATTTTTTAACAGCTGCAGAGACTTGGAACCAGTTTCATAGCCTCTGCCTCTCAGTCTCGCCAAGTTCTATGGCAAGAGGTTGGCTGATGGAAAGGTGACGCGGGACCATCAGCTTCAGTATAATGGTAACACATCATTCCTTGGATTCCCAGGCTCCTTCCTGATGCCAATCTCATATTGTAATAAAAGAGGAAAGGAGTCGAGATGCCTTATTTCCTCTTCATGGGAATCCTCTGTAAAGGGAGGAAATCTCTCAACTTATTGAACAAAGACCTTCTATAATGAGCAGCCCCTCTACTCATGAAGTGAAGTTTGGCCCCATTACATCAAATCTTCTGCCAGTTCTCATCACAGACACCCACTAAAAGCCCCGAGGTAGCATTTGAAAACAGAAATGTGGTCCAGCAATGGTTAGTGAGATAGTGATTTTCCTTGAGGGAAATACCCTTCTGAACTAGAAAACAGCACAACCAGTGCATTAAGTCTCTTTCGAGAGGGCTTCATATAAATAGTAGTACAGGGCTGGAAAGGAATAAAAAGTCCCTTAATTTAAATACTAAAATGTAGCCAACTGGTAATCATTGTAATGAATGTATAGTAAGTAAAAAGACTGAACACAAAATGCCTGAGAAACCATGCAAAACCTACTTTATATGGACACAGCAGCTTTGCCAGAAATGATGATCTATGAAATATTTGACATCGCCTATGTCTCTTTCAAATGCGCAGATACACATTAACTACAATATCGTGACCTGTGGGTCTGGTTAGATCCCCTATGAATTGTATAGTTTTCAGTCTTGTGTTAGTTGTTTTGAATGGTAACCATTATTTTCCTTTGAAGAGATAAAATATATGGTTTAACTACATGGTAGATTGTTTAACTGGATGTAACAGAGCTTCTGTTTAAAATAACTCAACTGATGACTGTTTGAATAACACCATGCGTGGGGGAAGAATCCTTTAGGTTAACAACCACCCCACTTTTGCATCCAGGAATGGAACTCTCCAAGATCAAGGGACTCTCCATTGAAATATAATTATCATCAAAGATGCTGCTTCTATGATCCAGATTCTGAGGGAGGGAGGGAGGAATGAACTTGGAGAAGAATTAACCAGCCAAATAGCCCAGCCACAGTCACCAACATCCCTCCAGTAAGTCATCTCTTTCAGTTGTCAGCTTCGCACTTAAAAGTCTCTCCCACTTTGAGGCCCTGGCAAACACCATTCTTGTTCTTTGCTTTGCTGGATTTGACTATTCTCTATACTGCATATCTATAGGCCCAGGAAGTATTTATACTTCTGTGATTGGTTTATTTCATTTCAGATCATGTACTCTCTGTTGATCTATATTACTTCAACAGTTATGGTTTTCTTTACTTCAGACTACCTGTACTATATATTACTTTTCTCCCTCCATGAATCCATCAGTGTGCACTTGAGTTCTTTTCCAATGTAGACTAGTGTTTTAATATCACTGTGATGATAGAAGTGCAGTTACCTGTTTAATATATCAACACCCATTCTTCTGGATAAACACTATACATACACTGAGGTTACTAAAGGACATTACTGTTCTAGTCTTAGGTTTCAAAGAGTGTTGTGCTGGATTATCTTGATTACCAACTTTACTGGGTTGGAATTTGGACAGAAAATTATGAAAACATGATTTTAGGTCTGTCAGCGCCTCCATAGACCATGGCACTATGAGGACAGTGACTCCAACCTAAGACTAAGTCTGTGAGTTGATGTCACTCTTGGGAGGAGAAACCTACTGAAGAGAGTGGGCTCTGACCTTAGTTGCTGTATTCTGCCTTTCTCTCTCTCTCTCTTTCTCTCTCTCTCTGCTTCTCTATGGCAATTAGTTAGGTAGCTCTTCTCTTTTTTTTTTCTTTTTTTTTTTGTCTTTTTTTTTTAATTATCTTTATTGGTACATTAAATATACACATCATGATTGCACTCCATAATGGGGATTTGTACCAGTATAAGACACAACTTAATTCTCATTTTTTCCCATAGCCCCACCCACCCTACCACCCCCCCATATATATAAAGGGGACAATGTTGAGATTGTAACAAAAAAGTAGGTAGCTCTTCTCAACCACTTCCTTCGAGCATGGTGTCTTTGTGTTGCTACAGGCTGAAAAGCACTCTTCAGCCAACTTTGGGCTCAAATCTCAGAAACCATAACTTTTCCTTCTTCATATAGTTTTCTCAGACATTTAGTCAAGTGATGGAAAGTTCACCACAGGCCCCACAGAGCTCTCTATGGTTTCAGTCTTAGTTGTTTCAAGCATGTATCTTCTCCAGTATCATGTATTTCAATTTCTCCACATCCTCCCCAAAATGTGCTCTCTTTTGCTTTTCTAATCATGGTCATCCAAATAGGCTTAGGGGACATATCTTCATTCTATTGATTTGCTTTCCCTTGAAGGCTAGAACTACTTAGCACATTTTCATAAAATCACCAGCACTTCATATGTGTACTTTAGAGAAATAACCATTTAAGTCTTTGCCTTTTTATTGTTTGATATTCAATTGCATAGTACGTGTTTTGGCTATGATGGTCTGGTGGTATTTTCTCCCATTTTGTACTCTGGTCATTATAAAGCTTTCAAATTTGATATAGTCTTGCTTATTTTCTGTTGCTGTTGCCTGTTCTTTGTTGTAATATCAATGAAAACAATTTTCACTGTGACTCATATGGTAGTATTGTTTATCTATGTTCATTAATGTTACATATGATGATGTTCAGGGGAAAATTCAAAATATTATATCAGAAAACCTGGTAAACATCCAAACTTTATTGTGAAAAAAGAGTGAATGTAATTAAAGGGAAAGCATGCTTTGGAAAATTTGATTTGTTGTTTTTCTGATAAATAATACATTGGTTATAGGTTCATATTTGCACTGTATGATGATAAGTCAAAGCAAAAAATTAAACAATTTGTCTATAGATGATAGATATTTAGATAGACAGACAGACAGACAGATAGATAGATAGATAGATAGATATCCTGCATCCAATTCTTTTTCCTTATCAATTGCTATCATAATTACTTTCTTCTATCCTTTTAACCCATTTTCTCCCTTTCTTCTTCCCTTTCTCTTCTTCCTACCTATTTCTTTCTCTTACTCTATCTCTCTATCAGCATCTCATTGCCAAGTGTCATACTCTCAAACCTCTAATAAGCCACTGGGAATTACACAAGCAAAACGTCACAACCTCCATGCAGATCAGCCATGCAGACTAGCTGGAACACTCTGGAGCAGACCTCTGGACTATAGCTGTATGTCATTCCTTAGTGAGAAACAGATTTTCAGCTGGCAAATCCAAGCAGATTATTTTCAATATACACATTAATTTAAGGCAATTATCAAGATTAATGTATTTCAAACAAAATTATAAGTCTCTTCCCAATGAATGAACCTGAAGTGTTTATCTTATAACAATGTTGTGGTATTGTATGAATACAAAGTGGAACAAGAAAACTGGAGAAGTCAAACCATAAACCTGAACATGAAAAACTTGCTTCTAAACATCCTTGTCTCACTCCTACAATTTCCTAACTTTCAAGATGGAAGTTTATTTGAGATGTCAAGTTGACATATGATATCCTGAGGTTTAAATTCTATTTCTTGAGACTAGAACTATGTGGGAAAAAAATCCAAATCTCTTAAGGAAATGTAGAATTACATATCAAGGCAATTAAAATAGCTTCTTTATACAATGAAATATTTCCATGATACTGTGATAGAAATGCTAACCAGTAATAGACATTCCATTTTTTGCAATGTGTCACTAAAAAAAGTAGTATAAATAAAAGAAATGTAGTACTATGATTAATAACTTTGCTTCTGCAAACAAGGCATTTGAATGTAACTCAGATTTGTTTCTGCGGGTTATTTTTTTCTTTTTTGGTAAAGCCATCTCGAAATTCATGAGTTTGGAACAGAGATTTCAGAATGATCAGGGTTTACAAAGGCATCACCAATAGGGGTGATTTGAGTCAACTTGTAACTCAACAGGTGCTGTTTGCCATGATCTCTGTGGAAAGGCACTTCCGGCAGAGATGTCACACAGTATGTCCTCTTCCACACCTCTGTCATAGTGATCCTTCTCTTAGCTGACAAATTAAAGGAAAATTTTCATCTAATTACAACTCTTTAATGGCAAATTTACCTGGGATTAAAAAACATCTGAGATCCCAAACAAATAGTTAATTTTTTAATTGAAATTTTTATTGGTACATTACGTATACACTTCATGATTTCACTCCACAATGGGAATTTGTACCAGTATAAGACACAACCTAATTCTCACTTTTTCCCATAGCCATACTCACCCTACCACCTCCTATATACATAAAATGTGTTTCCTTTCTTTTTTTGTTACAATCTCATTATTTTTCCCCCTTCACCCTATTTCACTTTGAGTATTTTCTATTTCACAATCTATAACATACACAAATAGTTAATTTTAAATCACTTGTATTGTTGAAGCACCTTAAATAAGTTATTGTTCTTGGATTTAGGCTTTTGAATTATATGTTTAATAAATGCAAACAGATCAATAAAAATGTGGTAGTTTGGTGTGTTTGGGGGACGGTATGAAATCACATATGGTATGATCTTGCTGACCCGTGCTCGGAGTCGAGGACGTTTTCTCAAGTAGAGATCCTGCAGAGCCAAGCACAGTGAGCCACTCTGAGAATCAGTGGTGGAGCCGCTGAAGTCAGCATCTTACTGGGGATGGCTTTGGGCGGGGCTCCTTGCCCTACACGCTCCCTTCTGTCCTTACTTCTGTCAGTCGTTGGAGGGACAGAGGGACACACACATCCCGAGACAGAGACACAGAGAGATGTGCACACAGGGAGATATGTACAGCTGGTTTCATGCTCTGCTACAAATTACGTGTCGGACTCAGGATGATTGCCTCTTCGTAGGATGTTAACATTTGTTGGGATTTCATCCCCAAATATTTAGTGGTAAATATATACTAAAAATTATTGTAATTTCAAAGTTCATTCAGTAAATACATTTAAATAGTATTTGCTAAATGAAAGAGAAAGAGATAATTCTTAAGTAATTTGATCAATACTGGTAAAAAAAATATTTTTATTCCAGAAATTGAAAGAGGAATGACTTTAATGATTATGAAACAAGGAAATTTATAGGTAAAATGATCGCAATACTGGCTTTCCACAAGCTCAGAAGAATCTGAAACAAGTTACTACTGTAAAAGATCATTTTTTGAAATATCCATGTGAGTTTTATTACAGTTTGATCGAAATATTTATGATATTAAAAACTCTCCTTCTCTCTTATGCTATCAAGTGCAGATAGAAACAATTTGGGTTCAGGTCTGCTATTTTCAGTAAAGTATATTATCTTTCCATAAATATGTAAATTAAACAGAATTTAACCTATTCATTATAGGATACACATTTTCAAAACTAAGCTTTTGGTTAATACCCAATGTATTAATATTTATTTTAATATTATGGAAAGATAAAAAAGAGAAATTTTTATATCTAAAATCTTATGATCAAATAACATTTTCTAAAACAAAATTTTAGTTGATGTTCAAACTGTTAGGTACAGAAAATGTAAGAGTAGGATGGGTAGGATCAGTAAAGAATAAATGGTCATTACTATAATACTCTGAGAAAATGAAACAGATCAGAGACAAAAATAAAAATAGCTTCTCATAATTAGAAAAATATTTTCTGGTGTGATATGAAATTGTTATATTTAATTACTTTGTACATATATATCATCTAAATCTAATCTTACTCTGAAAATCAAAAAGAAATGCAATGACTTGCATTATTTTAGGAATGTTAGTAAAAGAAATTCAGATGTGAACTAGAACAATAGAAGTAGGATAAAGATTTTTCCAATTTATTATTAGAAGACTAATAGTTATAGAGCCTACTACTCTACTGTACTTGATTTTTCTTCCAAAGAATGAGGATAATAAAATTATACTCACTTTGCTGTATAAGATTATAACACAGAATGATTATTTTAAATGCCATGGTTCCTGGTATAAAATGAGTCATCAATAAATATCAAATGCTATTTTTCCAAGGTTTGGGAGGTACAGTAGAATCTGTGGAGATGATAGCTATTAAGTTAATTTTAATGTATTGTCTCCTTTTAGTACTTTAATTGAATATAAATATGTTATATATTTAAATCTTAAGGGGAAATAAAAGTACAGCAAGATGATAAACAGTGAAATGATAATGAGAAATTAGAATTACTCATTGCTCCTAAGATAGATATTTCCAGGAAAAGGTCATCATATATCTCTCTGATGGGAAGTTGTGTACAAGAGATATTTAAGATTAGTTGCTTCTGATGCTCCACATTACTATTAAACTAGTATTGAACATTATTAATAATTTGTATGTATTTTGTATTCATTTATCTCTCCAGTGTTAAAAGCTGAATTTTTCCTTCAAATTTATGAGGTTGAGTTCCCACAATCTTATAGAACCTGAAGCTTGATTCTGTTTTTCATAAAATGACACCATCTGTGTGTGCAGTAATGCTCTGAAACTTTAATACTGTCATTCTCTGATATGATCAAACATGCTTCTTTTGGAGGTAGAAGGAAGGAAGTTGTATGTTAGAAGTGGTAAAAATAATAAATATTGTCCTTTCTTGATTAATCATAAAACATTCCTAAGAAAAATTCTTTCTGAATCCGTTTATTTGAAAAAATATTTTTGAGGTTGTTGAAGTTGAATTTTTGTGTTTTTACTGGCACATTTAAAAATTTTATCAAATGTATAACATTTTAAAATTATTCCCTTAATTTGAGATTTGGAATATAAAGAATGAGTAGCGTCACTAGTGTAAATCAGCACAATGCAATACAATGGAAAAACTATAACTTTATTTTCTCCTTAGATAACTCAATGTTTCATTAAGTTGATTATATCTTAGACTATAATCTTCACATATCAAATTCAATTCATCAGAACAGCATTCTTTTTAATTTACCCTGTTGGAGACAGAGAAAAAAATTAAACTAAATTATATAACATACTGAAATTAAGAAATACTTATTCTTAAAAAAGTAGAATTTACACTTGAGTCTTTGCTCTTTGTGTATGGTGTGAGGGTCAGTCCAGTTGGATGTATTTGTATATCTGCAACCTGACCTATTTATTTCACTTAAGAGTATGTCCTCAAGCTACATGATAGAAATGGTGAAATGCTAAGCAAATATTAAAAGGGAAAAGGGAGGGGTAAGGGTAAGTAAAAAAGAGAAAGAAAAAAATTCATTAAAAAAGGAAACAAAGCTTATGAATATAGGGGACAGGGTGTTGTAGGACAGGTAAGGGAAAGAAAAAAATGAGAAGCCATGTCATGTACTGGTATAAATCCTCAATGTCAATTGTGATCATGATGTGTGTATGAAATGTACCAATAAAGTCAATTTGAAAAAGAAAAAAGAAGAGTACATGTCATGTCCATGTCTAACACAACATGAGGCTGAGTTTAAGGGTTACAGATTCATCTGAGAAAGGGAATTTCCAGGGAACTCAACCTTTACCCTATGGTGCACATACTGCTGGCTGGAGGTAGGCAGATTTATAAGGAAAAATGAAAAGGATAAAACAATGCATTAAGAAAACTTCAACTTTGCCCCAAAATTCAGGCCCAAAGAAGTTACCGGTGATTGAAGAAATTAGTACCAGTCTAAAGAAGAAACATACTTTTCCCTGGGGTGAGAAGAAAGATGCTCAGAAGGAATTTCATAAATTGACAAGACCTCACCCACCACAAGTCCAGGGATGCAAAGGTGAAAAGCTGTCATTTTAGTAGAGAGCCCGTAGCTTCCTCCTGGGAAGGGTTTCCCGGGGAGCTGGTTTCCTAGGAATCATTTCACCATGCTTTTCCGTCCAGGCACTCAGAGGTATGAACAGCCATGGTCCAAAAAGACCCAGCTACTGTTCAAGTTTCCAACAGACTTTGCATCAACCATACAATAATGGTTGCAGAATAAAAGAGTTATTAGTTTAAGAAACTTAGCACCATGATACTTCTGCCTCAGAGACCAGCAGTAGTTGTGCATCTCGGAAACTGAGAGCCAAAATAAACCTCTTCTCCTTTAGGAGCAGATGTAAGATATTTTGTCCTAGCAAAAGTAAAACTGACTATGGGCCAGGGATTTAGCTCAGTGGTTCTGGCACCTACCTTGCAAGTGCAAGAGCCTAGGTTCAATCCCCAGAAGCCACATACAACAATGCCTGGCATGGAGACTTACATCTGTAATCCCAGCACTTGGGAGGCAGAGGTAGGAGGATTGCTGTGATGTGAGTTTGAGGTTGAGCTCAGGGCCAGCCTGAACTACAAAAGTGAGACCCTGTCTCAAAAATAACTAACTAACTAAATAAATAAAACTGACTAATACAACTACTCTAAGAAGCAACAATCCCAGTGCTGGGTTTCTACACAGAGGACATGAAATCAATATGCCAAAGACACATCTGTGCTCACTCATGGGTTTATTGCAAACAGCACTCTTCACAAAAACCAAAATATAGAAACAACCTCAGTGTTCATCAGAAGATGAGTTAAGAAAGAAAATGCAGTGCAAAATTGCAATCAAATATTAAATCATACAAAAAAGAATGAAGGGCTGGAGATTTAGCTCAGTGGTCTCAGCACCTGCCTCGCAAGTGCAAGTTCCTGAGTTCAATTCCCAATATAACAACAGAAATGTAACCTGTAACTTACATCAGTAGAACTAGAAATAATTATGTTAAATGAACCAGTCCAGCCACAGAAAGCAAGTATATATTAATTTACTCATATGTGAAATCTAGAAACCTTGATCTCATAGAGACTGAGAAATGAATGGTGATTAATAGAGGAATCAGGGAGAATACAGAGAGAGGGAAAAAGAGAAAGAGAGAGAGAACAAAATGATTACCAAGTTAGAGTTGCATAGGAGCAAGAAGCTAAAAAGCTTTGGTGTGCTACTGCATGAAAACATAGTCCTATATAAAATAACACATTCTGTATTTCAAAATAACTGGAAGATTTTAAATGCATTCACCATAAAGTAATAAATATTTCCAAACAAATTTGTTTGACTTGATTTAAACATTTCAAAATGTATACAATACATCAAAGCATCCTATAGTTATTAGGTAATACATGCAGTTTTTAGTTACTGTGTCAATTTAGAAATAAATTTAATTTAAATCCAAATAAATTGGACAAAGTAAAATGTATCTGTGGCATGTATACGCATCAGATAATCATTACTCTAGCACCTGGGGTCTGCCTCCACTGAGCTATTAAGAATTTATTGGTTTGAGAGAATCAATCTCTTTAAAAAGTTATGCAAGGGCTTGAGGGATGTCTTTTATCTCAGATATGACAAAAGGAGAGAAGTAGGACAATGAGGGATGTGACCAGGGATTGAGCACTTATCTCTGTAGAGATAATGGGGCCCCAAACAATGGTGCTTATTGTTGTAGACAGTGTACCCAGAATTACTGCATGAGAGAAGAATAAAATAACAGCATTGTGGGCTTCAAGAAGCCATACAAAGGAGAACTGATCACAGTAGACCTCAAAATGAAAAGTAAGAGAAACCAATGACAGTGCTACTTCATATGTATGATTAGAAAAATTATAGATATGCTCAAAACAACTAAAACTTAAGTAACCACGGTAGGAATTCATAGTATCTTCTCTTCCTACAGATAAAAGAATAAACAAGCTTTTCTTTTTTTTTTTTTAATCTTTATTGGTACATTAAATATACACATCATGATTGCACTCCATAATGGGGATTTGTACCAGTATAAGACACAACTTAATTCTCATTTTTTTTTCCTTTGGAGTTCAAATCATACAAAATGCCCAGTACCTGGACATTCTTCCCAGTTTCTACAAAAGCATTTACCAGAGAGACTGTTCACTCAGTGAAGGGCAGGGTCCACACGTTCTGAGGAAGGAGTTGACACTTAACTTCCGAGTGCAGGAGGCCACCCTGTGGTATCTGTTTACACTGTACTTTAATTGAACAAAAGCAAAACTGTCCTTCACACATGATACAGAGCTTTTTGACCCAGAAAATGCTCTCCTCACCCTAGCAATACCTTCTAGAGATGAAAATCAATAGTAGTTTGACTCCACATGAAAGGGCAACTCATAACGTGACTCCCTTCAAGCAATGCCAACTTCCTCTTCCATTTCTATGCATCTCTTGTAACTCAGCAAACTCAGTAGAACACAGAACATTACACGGACCCCCTGTGCTTTTGTAACAGTCCATCGAGGTGTAGAGGTGTACACCTCTTCACCGGATACACGCTCATATCTGGGTGTGCGTGCTTTAATTTTCATGAAAGGATACGATAGCCTTCAACAGTGCTGAACTTCACAAATATGCAAGTGTGGACTTCCAGTGCCTAACGTGTTTTTTAACACATATGTTATTGTTTTATTTTTAACAATTTCAGTGATTGTGTGGTCATATCTCCTTATGTTTTACTTATATTTTAACTGGCTCTGAGTGAGGATGAGCAGTGTTAAATGTTTATTTAGCATTTCCATAAACCTGCCGAGAAAGTGCCTGTCATGTTGTTATTTGCCCTTTCTTTGAATGTCTATGTTTTCTTATCTATTTATAAAAATTCTTCACAGTTTAAAAATTAAGAAATATATTATTATGTGCACTAAAATGTTTTCTTCCACTCTGCAGTTTGCCGTTTTACTGGCTTAATTTTGTTCTCTTTCTTTCCCTTTCTCTCTTTTTGGCAATACCAGGGATCAAACTTGGGCTCATGCTTTTCCAAGGTAGGTATTTTGTGAATTTATTCCTATATTTCACTTTCAAATATCTCTGATTATTATAAATGATAAAAATTTAATAACTATAAAACTATTAGTAGTATATTATTTTCATTCATGTTGAAATTCATATTCATTTATATTTGCATTCATATTTATTATTTTGCAAGTTATTGAGCATTTACTAGTGCTTACATTTTCAAGTAATTGGATTTAAATTTTCTTAGATATTTATAATAAACAGAACTTTTCTATCCTGACAACTTTTGTTCTTATATTTATAAATTTATTTCCTTCTGTTATCTTTGCATACTACTTTTACTACTTCTTTTGTTGAATAGTTAAATTTTAGCCACTTGCCTTTTCAAATCTACATACAACTTTTCTAATCATTAAATGAACTATATTTCAATTTTTAACATGTGGAATTTTTTGTTAGTAAGTGCAAAATACTCGCTTTTTTTCAGTTCTATTCCTTTGAGTCATACATATTTGTAAATTTCCAAGTATTTAGATATTTTCTGATAATACTATTGAAAATTTGTTTTCTTTCTCATTCGTACTACATTTCTATTTTAATTTAGGCTGAAAATGATGTTATGCTAAAGGGAAAGAAGAGGAACATAAAACAAATAGTTGACTAATTAGATGCCAGTAAGTTGCTGTACTGGCTTCTGCTATATACAAGCCAGTGGAAGGGGAGGATGTGAGATGCACTTGCTGCTAGGAGCAAGCAGTGAGACCCGCGGAGTGTGGCACTCAAGTGTATTTCAGAAGCTCTGCGAATGTCAGTCACTGGGGTTGCTGCCTGCCTTTCTGACAGAATGGTGCAGGATTTGTCTCAGAGACTTGCTTCATGAGCGGCAGTCTGGCCTAGAAAGTGCATCACAGCTCTTCTTATATTTTTTAATGAATTGAGTTTATTGGTTAAAAAGAAGATTTTGATGATAATTGCATTCTCCATACTCAAATTATGTTTTTTTAAAAAAATCATATCCATTCATGGTGCAATATAATCTTTATTTTATAAAATTATTGTTAAAATAGAGTAAAATCATATATTAGGAAAAATAAAGACCATCTTAGAAAATAATCTTTAAAATGAATCATTTCCTCTGAAGAACTCTGAGTCTCTGGTGAGACCTTCTTGGAAGAAGAAATGCAAACCTGTATCTCAGTCTTTTTTTATGTGTAAACCAAGTCATCTATTCATTTTGGCTAACATTTGTTAAGCATCTATTATATGTCATGTATTGTATTCTCTACTGGTCAAATATTCTTGATCAGAAATCCAAAACTTCTTACACAGAGCAGAAAGTCTAGAAAGTACTGGGAACTTCTTCAAAACATGCCATGTTATTATTTTGTTATTTTTTTATTATTCTTATGTATATATTCAAAGACATCTCTGGAGGTGTGGAGGTGTGGTGCAATGCTTTTTGTTCTACAAATAAAATTAAATTGTAAGCTAATTTTTCCAGTATGTAAAGAGGACTGAGAGGACTTAACCATATGTAAAAGTAAAAAATGAGAATCAAGTCATGTCATATTCTGGTACAAACTCTCAATGCTGAATGTGATAATGACGTGTATTCATAATATACCAGTAAAGACTTGAATTTTTAAAAAAGTATGAATTTATGTGACAAATAATTTGAATTTTTAAAATATATTGCTTAAAATATTCTGCACTATTACAAATGAAATATTTTGCAAAGATTTATATTATTTAGACGGAAGCAGAGCAGTTTATAAAGCAATTCTATACTATATTTCACTTCATTTCTGAATAATGCTTTGTAACCACTGGCACTAGGTAAATTGCAGGTGCTGGTTTGCTAAGCCTGTTAGAGTCTGTCAGATTTCTCCCTATTTGGTAAGAGTTGAATGGTATACCAACTGCCAAATTATATGGAATAAAAACATAGATAATTAGAAAATTTATTTCCTTTCCTTCTAGTATAACAAAGTTGAAGAAAATTTCATACAAAAAAATAATTTAAGGGAAGAAAATAGGATAAAAGTACAACTGAGCTTCATTATTATAGCTTCCATATTTACCAGTCCACCTGCTCACTCGGATTTATTCATAGAGAAGTCAGTTCTTGCAGTGTCCTCGGTCCTTTTAAAACATGCACGAAGTGATACAAACATTAGAGTCACCTTCCCGAGTGAATCCAGACAAGGTGATCCTTGGCCTCCTCACCTGGGGACTCACTACAGACAAGTCTTGTTTGTCATGGGTTTAGTGCACTGGATAATTTTTGTGCTTCTTGGTAATGATGGTTTCTACTTATGGGGGTGTGTCAAATTTGGTGGGGGGGGGCTATTGCAGATTTTGACATTTAACTGGCCTCAAAGCAGGATTCTGGGATTCCTACATGAGCTTATGATTTTTTTCTTTTGATGCATAATGCACTAGAAAATTTACATAAGAATAAGTTAAAGTGATGGTTAATGTAACAATAATCTTAAGTAAGACTTAAAATCATGTATTTTTAGTTGACAAAATTGTGACCAGACACTTCAAAAACCTAGGACCACTGTATATCCCAAGGAATAATGGTTCTGGGTTCTCTAACTTAGTGGTCTTAGGACTTTGTAGGATATAATGACTGTGAATAATAAGAATTGATTACACTCTGGTGGAAGAAAGGAAGTTAGAAATTTTATGAGCCCTGAACAAACTTTCGCACAACAAAATATAGGAGCTCCCAGTTCTAGCAAAATATGTTTGTTGTTGTTGTTGTTGTTGAAGTAAAAGGAAAGAAAGCAAACCAAAAGTGGCTCAGAGTTGGACAAATATATGAAATGAGAGTTTGTCTCCAGGGGAAGTAAAAAAGAGAAAAATAGAAGCAGTTGTCTAAATCTGTAAATAATTTTGGAAAAAAATAAAGTTCTTCACTTGGACCAGCATCATTAGAAATGTCCAAAAGAGTATTCTGTTCCCATAGGATTCATCATTAACTTAACTTATGTGGTTTAAGAGAATGAAGCTAAAAATATTCCCATATACATATGAGTGTATTTGTTTTAAACAGAAATATTTAATCTTTTAAAAATAATTTTACAATACCAACTCGTGTCATCTGTATACCTAACCAAAACTGATTCAACAACATAGCATCATATACAAGTTGTACACTTAAATTTCTCAACCAATATTTCAATGTATGAAAATGAATTATACACAACTAGGATTTAAGGATATAAACATATACACGTGGCCATCAAGAGTCTATTTTTTTAATTAGAATATTTTGTCCCATGGAACATTTTTGTTGAGAGTCTTTTTAAGAATATGATCTCCTATGCAAAACAAAGCACTAAGAAAAGTTGTGTAATTAATCAGATGAATGCTGATTGGCTATGCATTAATAAAAAATATTTATGACAAATTTGAAATGCTCAAAGAAACATCTCTTAGGTTGTAAACTTGGATCTTCCCTAAGCCACATTAAGAACAAAATCAAATGGATCAGGAAAATATAATCATATCTAGAAAGAAGTTTTGCTTTTGAATAATAGACTATTAATTCAATGCTTTAAAACCAGACATAGCTTCACAAGTGATGAAGGCTGATTTCTGCAGAAATTCTAGTGATAAAGACTTTAACAGGCTTTTCAATGTACTGACCGTATGCCTCAGAGGAAGGGCCAGGCTGAGGGGGAAATTCAGGCTAGAATGAAACAAAACTGGAAGATACTGTGAACTTAAAAATAGTTAAAAGGAGTCAGGAGAGAGTCTTTGTCTGTGAGGATAACTGGTAAAGTAATCCGTACCTATTTATACTAGTTGGGGTGAAGTAACTCTAGTCCTTAGATCAAATTCAACCAATCACATAGTGTTGTGTATAAAACTTTATTGAAACAAAACTAGGCTTATTCATTTACACCCTGTAACTATAGGATATATAGCAAGCAAAGGTAAAAATATTCACTATTTGGACCTTTACAGAAATGCTTGCCAACTTCTATTTTTCACTAGTATTTTCTATTGAGAGTTAATAAAATTCCATATATTCTTTGTTTACCTTGCCTTTGCTGATATTTTCTTAATATTGAGCAAATCATATAATGCAAAATTTCAAATTTGATTTCCATTGAGTTGCTTCCTTAGTTTGTTGACTAAATAGATATAAGATCACTGCATATTCTGTTTTTGCTTTATATATCTGTCTCATAATAAGCTATATTGTTTTAGTAAACCAAATATATTTGATATTAACTACAGAAAATTAGATTGAGAAAACAGAATACAATGTAATATAAATAACAAGAAGCACAATTATTTGATTTGATTCTCTTTGTTTTTCTACTTTGACTTGTCCAACAAAGACCTAAACACTGACACAGAAAGTTAAAAATAACAAGGTATATATTTGTCTCTGACCTAGGCTTGTTGTCCACCTTGTAAGCAACTTTGCTAAAAATTAATTTTCTTATTTCTTAAACAGCCGTTCTATGAAATAATATGTCACCATTTTCAAACTTCTTTAAGTGTATTTTTATTCTCAATTTTCAGGGACATTATTCCCTTTGAAACTAAAGAATTAGTGTATTAAATAACAGATTTCAATGCATTAACTTTTTCTGCCCTTATCTAAAGAAGCATAGTCTATGGCCATACCACCCTGAATGTGCCCAAGCTATCTAAAGAAGCATAACATCTTTCTTAGAAATAAATTGAACTTTAGGAAAACACACATTGAATGTCTTAAAACATGTAGAAAATAAAACAAAACTCCAATTTAACATTTAATATCACATTT